>CP125799.1:600000-897500 GCA_030062975.1 Pichia kluyveri | reverse complement strand
ACGACGCTCAGACAGGCATGCCCCATGGAATACCATGGGGCGCAATGTGCGTTCAAGAACTCGATGATTCACGATGGCTGCAATTCACACTAGGTATCGCATTTCGCTGCGCTCTTCATCGATGCGAGAACCAAGAGATCCGTTGTTGAAAGTTTTGTTTTGTTAAAACTTAGTGACTGGTAGTATTACAATTTTAGGTGTTTGGTGTGCTCACATAGTGTAGAATCAAAATCAAATTTGTAGTCAAGAACTGGTACAAATTTTAAAACTGATCTGTGGGGAAAATCAAATTTATAAATTTTTAGTTACCCACAAAATAAAGTTTGAGTTGGAAAAATTACTAAGAACTAGTATTTTTTGACTACTCACTTTACATATATCCACCGGACTGCGTAATCTAGCGAAAAATTCATAGGGCGTACTACATTCATTTCGAAACCTATTTTTTTACTTTGAAATTCGCTAGTCATTTTATTTTTCCTCGCTGTTATCCAACTTTGCACATACCTTAGCTGAGCCGCTAATTTAGTAGTAAACCATGATATATCACTTTTAAGAATTTACATAAATATTACATGTGTATTAAGTACAATTAATAATAATACTTATTAATACGATAAATAATCACTTAAACGAATGAATACTTACAAATTTCAGAAAAAGTTTGAAAAAATTAATATTTTACTATGTTACTCAATACTAAAATTTGGTCTACCAAAAAAAAATAATATTCTCAGAGTGAGAGTCTTGAAATTTTGATATGATTAAAAATTTTAAAAAGTTTTCTCAAATTGAAAAAAAAGTTCTTCATAGACAAAATTTTTTTAACCGGATTTTGAACTTTGAAAAAAAAAGTTTTTTAAGTTATTTGCGGAATTTGTTAACTCAAATAATTTTTATTAACCTTTCTCAGAAAAACTTATTTCATTTGAAAATAAAACATTTTGAAAAAACAACCGCTTTTTCGGGTATTACAGAAAACTCTGAAATCATAACATCATTATTTCGGCTAAGGGTAGTTTGAGTGAAAATTCACCACACTACAGGGGGGATTTTTGATTGTTTTTTTTCAATTTTCCCATTAGTTTTAACACTGTGTCCTGTCTTCATCTTTACGCTTTTCCCTACTTATTATATAATTTTTTTATTTTGTCTAAATTTATTAAACAAATACAATGAAGATCACTTTATGATAAATGAAAATACTTCAATTAAAATTCTAACACATGTTATGCAAAATACTACTATACTGATTCATCCAATCGAGTACAATCAACAACTTATGTTTACTATGTGGTACTACTGTTCAATACAACACCCACCAAGCTTTAATTCAAATTAAGAAAATCCATATCCGAGAATTCGCGTAGTCAAAAATTCAATTTATCAAAAATAGCCGAAAAAAGAGCACTTTTTTCAAAATGTTTTTTTTTTCACTGAGTGCGGTAATCTTGAAGCTGCTTCCATTGATTTCTTAGTAAATTTCACTTAACTAACTTTATTATTCATGATAATTTATTGATACACATAATGAAATGTTTTGGCTACAAAATGCACTAAAGGAAAGACTTCCTCATTTTGTACCACCCATTGATACCATCTTTGATGATTTTATGCTAGATAATACTTACAGAAACTATGAAATACCAGATAATAAAGAAAGTACATTTAAAATGCATGATGAAGAGAAATTTGAACAGTATATTAATTCAATCAATGAAAAACTTGGTGAGAAAGTATATGCAACATACCCAGAACTAAACCATTTAGGTATAATATTAAATGTTGAAATTGGATACTTAATACATGTACGTTCTATTATCACATCTGAAGAAAACTTTGCATTTGTCTTAAATGGTGTTTCAACAAATGTAATACTTAAATCCATAATTGATGCATGTGATTTTGGTTGTAGCAAACCATCAGAATTAAGTTTAATTAACTTATGGATTAGAAACTTGTATGAAGAATCTAATATAAAACTTCAATGTACCAGAAAAAAACATAGATTTGATATAGATTTTAAGCATTCTTTTGATGATATACTTTCAATTGGTAATAAGAAACTTGGTCTATTAAATGTTTATTGTAAAGCTGATCCACTTCTTCCTATCTATAATTCATTTCAATGTGATCTTTGTTTACGTTCATATTTGAAAAGAGATTCAGTTATTCGTCATATCAATTCTATTCATGGACAAGACATTAAAATTATAACTAAATTTTATATTTCAGAATCAAGTAGTCAATTATTTACAAGAGGAATGATGAGTGTATTAATGAGTGAAAATTATATTAAACGGAACAAGCTAAAGTCAGAAATATTAGAATCTTCTTCGAAAAATTACAAACAATACAAAGTTTCAAAGATATCTTCACATGATGAAATGTTTAAATCAAATTATATTGTGAAATTTATTAACAGATTAGAAATAAAGGATTATTATTATTATCTGAATCACTCTAAGATTTTTTCGAATTTTATTAAAATGCAGAATTTTTTAACTGATTCTTTGACAGATCTAATAACAATATATTCAAAAGCTTATAAATATAATGAAAATTTTACATTTCATAAATCTAAAGTTATGAAACTATATTTATCAGAAACAAGCAATCATTCTTTTAACTTTGTTAAACTAAGCAATAATAATAAAATCAGATTATATGCTGAAAACATTTCCAAAGCTATCATTATACTTCTTATGGCATACAATGTTGAAGACAAATTAATTTTGAGCTTTTGTGAATCACCTAACTATAAACCATTATTTAATTCTTCACAAAAATTCATTATTGAAAAACTTCTATTACTTATTATGAGAAAATGTAAAATAGAAACCTTTTTATTTAAATTCAATATTACAAGCAATACTGAAAATGATGATTTATTGAAACTATGGGATTTGATAAGTAATCTTTTCATTAATATTTCAACTCAAGAAACCTCAGAATCTACACCTTTACAAACAATATTCACATTTTCTATCTGTGATTTTGATAAATCCTCTAAGACACTTACATTTTTCAAACCATCAAGGAGAAAAGTTATATTTCAATCTTTACTATATATCATAAGATTAAGTTTCTTAAGCAAATTAACCAACAAAAATGATGAAAATTTCACTTTGAAACTTGGTCAGGCTACTAAAACTGGAGAATTAAGAAAAATTATTGAAAAAATGTATTATCCCACCTTATACTATTTTTTAAGAAAAAAATCATACATAATGAAACCTTTTTTCAATCCTGAAAAATACACTTATGTTCATCCAGTTTTACTTAAGGATAAATTCATTGGATGTAAAATATTAGGATTATTCAGTTTAAACATAATGATAGAGAGAATTGAGTCTTTCTTAAATTCAGAAATTTTATATGTTAAATCATTAGCTGGTCTAAATATTGAAAATGAAATTGTTAAAAAAGAATTCCAAAAGTTTCAAAGTAAATATAAACGTCAATTAGAAGATGATGAATTCAATGGAAATAATAATATTGATGAAAATGAAAATATTAAAAGATCAATTGCATGTATAACTTGTTTATTGATAGGTTATTTAGCTTTAACTAGTACCCCATTACCACAATTTGGAGAGTACTTAAATTTAGACATTAATTGTTTTAAGTTTATGAATGACGCATTATACATTGAGATAGAATCAGAGAATATTTGTATTAAGGAAGAATCAATGATTAAATATTTCACTAAATATCTTACATTGAGAAAATATATGATGAACAAGGAACCAAATTTAGATAAATCCAAATTTTTCATGGATATATCATATGTTAAATCACAAACATTTTTAGATTTAATGTCATGTAAATATACTGATTACAAATACTTATACGTATTTTTAAAAGAGGCACAGGCAAAATGTAGAAATGAAACAGGTAATGAAGGTAACAATAGACCTAATTGGTTATCATTAATAAAGAATCAAATGAGAGAGAAAAGTGAGGGCTTTTTAGTTATTAATTTGAAATTAATTGCACCAGAATATCAACAATTTGTACTTAATAAACAAGAGAATGTAATTCCTGATCAAAGGTCATATATTTCATGTGATGATGAAATTAATTTGAATCAATTAATAGAAAATGGATTTTTCGATACTAGAATTGATGATGACGAGAAAGATGATGTTGATGTTGAATGTGATATAACATTTGATTTTACTGAATATTCAGAGGCAGATTTCAATATGATTGATAATGACTATAGTGAAATGATGAAATATATTAAATCTAAAAATTCAAATTTTGCTAACAAAAGAATGAAAATATGATTTAAATTTAACTTTTTAATTAACCTATTTAGAAAAACTAACACTGTATACATTACTTACAAGAAATATTTATAGACATACATTTAACAAAATCATTTCTTACCCTTTTTAACCAACTTCTTCTTAACATGTTTCTTCATTTTAGATTTACGATTTTCTCTAGCTGCTTCTTTAACTTGTTGTTTATGTAATTTCTTTTCATCTTTATCTTGGAATCTTTTTAAATTGTTTGGTTTATTTTTCCTTTCATCATCACTATAAAATTCATCGTCAGAATCATCTTCATCATCATCGTCTTCCTCATCGGAATCTTCTTCGTTATGATCTTCATCCTCTTCTGCATTTTCTCCTTCATCTTTATTTATTTTCACACTCCCCACTAAATCAACTAATGTATCTATATCACCATTACTAAATTTATTAAAATCTCTTTCTTCAATATTATGTAAACTACTAACCAAATGCAAACTTCTGAAAACTTCATCATTGAATTCATCATCCTCGGATGATTTTAATGATAAAGTATTTAAATAATCTAATAAGAATTCTTTAGTTTCTTCATCATTATTATCATGTTCAAAATCTTTAAATAAGATATCATGTGGTGTTATAATAAATTTAAATATTTCACGTTCAGGATAAACATTAATTTTCTTTATTCTACTGAAAAAATCATTAACATTTTTAATATCCATTCTTAAGAAATCCATTGCCATTGGATGATCTGGTTCAACGGATTGTGAAACATCGAAAACATATAATTTATCTTGATGTACAATTGTATTATATTCACTTAAATCAGCATGAACTAATCTACATTTTTGGAATAATAATCTCATTAATATTAACATTTCATGATAATAATGAATAATTTCATTTAAATCTTTAAAATCATGATCTCTTAATTTTGGTGATGGTTCACCTTTACCAATTGTTAAATATTCCATAACTAAAATATTTTCTCTTAATTCAATAGGTTGAGGAGAATTAATTAAAGGTTCAGAATGTAATCTTTTCAAATTTCTAAATTCTTTCTCTGCCCAATTTTTAACCATTTGTCTTGGATTTTTAGATTGTTTTTCACCAAATCTATGTTCACCGACAACATATCTTGTTCTATCCTTGAAAACTAAAATGGAAGTTTTATAAATTTTAACTGCAAATTCTTTACCTGATTGTTCATTTTCTGAATAATAAATATTTGCTTCTTTACCTGTTGATACACAACCATTAATTTTAGTAATTGTACCATTATTGAAAATTCTACCAAGGAATCTCAAAGTTCTTGGATCTAAAACTTGATTAACAGTTGCACGTAATGCTTTATCTCTTGTAATTCTATGTTTAGCAAACATATCAAGATTAATTTTATCAGAATAACGTTCCAAAATATCTGCCTTTTCTCTTGCATTAGATGTGTGGACACTATTATTGAATGTTTGACCATTTCCTTCGTCATCTGAGTAGTCTGATGATGACATTATAGCTAGTTATTTTATAAAAGATGATTAAAGTATATTTAACATTGAAAAAAAATTTCATGTCAAGGATTTAAAATTTTTTTTACTATGGTGGATTACTTACTATACGGATAATACCTTAACATTTAATTATCTATAAAAGAGATACAGTTATTTCTACAATATATAATTCTAATTCTAATTTTATTATTATTTTTATCCATTCATAAATCATTTCAATTTATCTAATAAATCAACAAATCTAGTTCCAAATCCAAAACATGTACGTGAGATTCTCTTACGCAAACGTAAATAGTAACTTAAAACAATTGCCATGAAATATAGACGGAAACATTCACTAATTAAGATAGTAACAACACAAACAAAGATTTCGTAACCTTCACTTGCACTTTGTTCTGATAATACATCAGAAACTCTCTTATTTAACATATGACTGATAGTTTTCTTAATTGATGAAGATGATGATGAAGTAGATGATGATGATGATGATGATGATAATGATGATGAATCAGTTTCTAAATATTCCTCTGTAAGCCAAAGATTAGCCAAATAAACCATAAACAGATTACCTGTAAAGAAATCAATAAAGTAAAATACAATAAATGCAGCAATAAATTTAATTGTTATCATATTTTCATCTGTATTAAGTGATGTATTAGATAATGAAAATGAAGCAGTCTTCTTTAAATAAGTATAACATATCATTGTTAAAATAACAAATAATGTGTTTAATAGATAATACATCCATTGAATGAAATTTATTGGATGATTTGTGAATAATGAAAGAAGTCCATAGACACCAGACATTTTATTTATAGCTGTGAAGATGAAAATAAGTTCTACCCCCGTATGAAGTGGTAATAATCTAAAGAACATCTTCGGTAGATGCCTCCTCAGTTGTTTAAGTTCCATGATGTCTGTCTACGTGTAGTATAAGATATTTCAATAAGATAAAGTATAGTAAATAGAATAACAACATGAATTTATTTAATACTTGTCGAGAAGTAATTTATTAAGTACTTTATACCTTTCTTTTACCTTTCTTTTACTTTGGACAAGACACCATGTTTAAGTTTATAGGTAAACATCTCTCAGCGGCAGAGAGACCTTCTAGACTTTCACTTCTAGACTTTTCTAAGGCAGAGACATTCCCAAGAATTCAGACAACTTCAGATGCAACATTAGGTGGATTTTCAACTGCATATTTTGAACCTTATAGAGCATCAAATGAAAGTAAATTAATTGCACATTTCCATGGTAATCTTAATCAAACATTACCAAGAGGTGAAACTAAAGTTAGACAAAGTGGTTGGGCAATGTTTAAAACAAAGAATAGAATTCAAGATCCAAATGCACAATTTAAACCATTTTATTTATTTAAAAGTCAAGCAAATTTTTGGTGGGATTGGTCACCATTTGAAGTTTTACATTTAAGAGTTATGAATTTAACACCTAATAGAAAATTTATGGTTAATATTCAAACTGATACAATGTCAAGAACTGATTTATATCAACATAGATTATTTACAAATAGTAATGGTGATAACACTTCTAATAATCCAATTTGGGAAAATTTATTTATTAATTTAAATGAATTTGTACTTACAAATAGGAGGCACCGTGCAAGTTCAATATCAATCTGAATTCGAAAAGGATAGAATAAAATCTATTGGTTTATCAATTGCTGATGGTAAATTCGGTCCATTTGAATTATTAATAGATAAAATTGAAGTATTGTCAGGTTATGACTACTTAAAAGAACTTGAACACGCAAGAAATTCTAAAGAAACTTTATTACCAACTAATGATCCAGAAATTAAATATATTGATAAATAATAATAATAATATAATTTATCTAACTTCTTTTTCTTTCTATAAACTTATTTTCAAAACTAATATAATCAGTTATTCCATGTAAAATTTAACTTCTAAAATTACAATTAAAAAACAGTATATTACATAAAAAAAAGCAAATCTAAAATTTCTATATCAAAATATATACATATCATTCTATTATCATTTTTAATTCGTTTATTAGTGGTATCATCACCATCTAAATCAATATCATGTTTAGTATTGTTTAAGATCAATGAAACTGAAAGTTTTTTACTATTATTTTTCAATTCTTTATTATCATTATCCAAATTAACAGTTTCATTTCCATTTTCATTTTCATCATTATCTTTCTTTACTTCATCATTACTTGTTTTCAACTCCTTAACGTCATCCTTATCATTTTCATTATCATTATCTTCATTTTCATTTTCATTTTCGTTTTCATTTTCATCCTTTTTATTCCTATCTATATTATTTGTACTACTTTGATTTAATCCACTCATATTGAAATTCATATTATTAAAACTACCATTTCTACTACTCTTTGTTGAATAAACACCAGATTCACTAATTTTATATATTGGATACCAATTATTATTATGTTGCTTTTTAGATTTATTATTATTATTAAGAATATTATTATTGGTATTAGTATTAGTATTTACTTTAGTATCTTTATCAATATCTGATTCTTCAGTTTTATTAATATTTGATGAATTATTAGTTGTAACTGTAGTTGCACTTGTTGATGTTGTATTATTATTAATAATACCAACAGGTGAATACATTTGACTCGCTGAATATTGTCTACTTAAATTATTTGGATCAATATTAAAATAATTTGTTGATGTTGATTGATAATATTGTAATGGTGGTGGAACTGGTGTTAAATTATTATTGACAGAATAATTTTGTGGTGGTGGTGGTGGTGCTTGTTGTTGTTGTTGTGAATGATATGGTAATGATTGTAATGGATCATAAACAGATTGATTTCTTGATCTATTAGATGATGCAGATATACTATATCTTACATCTTTTTGAGAAAATGGTGAATCATTAGCAGAATTTTGTGTAGGGTTATTATTATTATTATTATTATTATTATTATTATTATTATTATTAGAATTGAATTATTTGAAACATTAGAATTATTTGAATTATTTTTTTGAAATGTATGAAATGGAACATTATAATT
Source organism: Pichia kluyveri (assembly GCA_030062975.1). NCBI lineage: Eukaryota > Fungi > Ascomycota > Pichiomycetes > Pichiales > Pichiaceae > Pichia > Pichia kluyveri. Next base: position 888,696 of record CP125799.1, on the reverse strand, counting down.
AGTTGGATTAGAAGTTGGACCAATTTGTGTTGATTTAATACTATTTTGATTATAAATTGGAATTCTAACTAATGAACTTCTATTCATTGATGGATGTTTAGGTATTAAATGTGATGATTCAATTGATTCATCTTTTGGTAATTTCCTATTATCATCATTATTTGGCATTTGAGATTGTGATTGTGATTCAGATCTTGATTGTGATTGTGATTGTGATTGTGATTGTTTATCATCATGATTAGTTTGTTCAATAGCTAATGATGAAGCTTGATGTGATTGATGATAATTTTGTTGTTGATTTGGAAGTTGAGGTTGAGGTTGAGGTTGAGGTTGTTGTTGTTGCTGATTTTGTTGTTGTTGTTGTTGTTGATCAAATCTAGTAGAATAAATAGGAGTTGAAACTTGTGATGGTGGATTTTGTAATTGTTGATTATATTGAGGATAATCATAAAAATTGTTTGAATGATTTACTTGAATATAACCTGAATTAAAATAAGGATTACTTGTTAATGAAACATTTGAAGGTTGTCTTGGATAATTAATATTTTGATTTGTATTAATAAAACCTGATAAATTCCCACTATTTTGTCTAATATGATTAATTGGATATTGATTTGGGAATAATTGATTTGGTATTTGAGGACTATTAATATTTTGAATATTTGAATTATTTTGTAATTCAAATGAATTATATTGGAAAGAATTTGTTTGATACATTAAATATCTAATATTCATATCCCTATTAGCATTTCTTTGTAAAAATTTAGATCTTAAACTTTCAATATTTGTAATTATTTGCATTTTACTTAAACCTGAATCATTAATTTGATCTTTAATTAAATCTAATATAGTTATAAAATCATAATTAAGATTAGTAATTTCTTCTTTATAAATTTCATTATATTTCATTAAATCATCAGTTCTTTGAAATAATAAATTAAATTTATCATTATTATCTTGATAATCGAATTCACGATTGTTATTTGTGTTGGTATTATTATTGTTATTGTTATTATTATTGTTATTTGATGGTTGATTAGCAGATGTTAAATTATTTGAAGTTGTATTTGTATTATTTCGACGATTTGGTGTTTGATCTGAATTTTCAGGTTGAGTTTGAGATAATGTTCGATTTTGATTTGAATTTGAATTAGAATCGGTATTTGAATTGGTATTATTATTATTGGAGGTTTGATTTGGATTGGTGTTAGTAGTTGGATTTATAATTGCTGGTGTTGAATTTGATGTTTGAGTAGGATTAGGATTTTGTTCAATTATTGCATGTTGATTTTGTTTTAATTGATGGAAAATTGTTGAATCTGTTGAAACATTTGAATGATATTGTACAGGTAATGGAGGATGTTGAGAATATTGAGGAGGATATTGAACATTATATTGAAGATGATAAGAAGGTTGTGGTGGTGGAAGGGGTGGCGGTTGTGGATGTGGATTATTATTATTATTATTATTATTATTATTATTTTCTTGTTTAATTTGAAGATTAATCATATTTGATTGATTATATGAATCTTGTTGACTATTATAAGGATTTGAATATTGAATATGAGATTGAGATTGATTATCATCTAATTGGTAATCATGTATTGGTAAAGATGGATGTACACGATACGGGGGTTGATTTTGTGTACTTTGATTATTATTTGTATTATTATTATTATTATCTAATTGATAATTATAAATTTCATTTTCAACAGGTAAATTAGGAGGTATATCATAGGTTAATTTAAAATTATTACTATCTTTATCATTTGAATGATTTTTAAAAGATCTTCTTTTAATTTTCAATAAACCATCTAAATCACCCCTTTTAAAAATACCTGAACTATGTTTAAATTCCCAAATTAATGAATTATTAGAATTTAAAGATTTTGATTTTATCTTTGATTTTGAATTATTTAATAATGATAATGATATTAATGATAATGATGATGATGATGGTTTATCATTTAAATTATTATTAGGAATTTTATTATCAATATGAGAATTATCAACTTTATGGAAACCATACATATTTAATTGTCTAATAAAGGATGAAATATTTGCATGTTTAAAATATTTTGATAAAGATTGAGTGAATTCTTCACCTGAACGAACGTAAAAGTTTGAATTATCAGGTTTCCACCAAATTAAATTATTCATTGTAGGTTCCTCTAACATTGAATATAATTTACGTATAAATGAAGCCGGTTGAGATTTTCTGAGTGTTGCAGTTGCATTAGTTGTTGTTGCTGTTGATGATGATATTGAGATAATACTAGCACTATTATTACGATCCATTTCAGGATCAATAGAATCTTTGCTTTCATCAACCATCATAGAATAATATAATATAATATAATATAATATAATATAATATAATATGTGTGATCTGACCTTTCCTTTCCTTTATTGAATGTACTTTATTTAACCTTTATTCAAAGAGTTAAATAGTTAAATCGTTAAAGAGGTAAAATAGCAGAATGAACAGCCAACCAATATCCCGTTACAGTTAAGTAGCAGTGCAGTATACACTATATACAGTATACAATAGAGATCTTAAAAGCAGATGAACAAGTTAATAATAATTAAATGGGGGAAATACACTTTATTCTCTGCGAATTCCAACGGTTTATTTATAAATTACTTTATTATACTATACCACTTCTACCTCTGCAAGTGGTACAGATACACCGTCAATCACTGCTCTCTCGAGTGTGTTGTCCATGGTGATGATAGGAGTACACGGTGGGGAAGTGTCTCCTATGATGATAGTACTCTTGTTATTATTATCACTTATTACTCTCTGTTGTGGGGATATTACCACTATACTCTCCTCTAAACAACTAACTCGATGTCCTCTATGACTTGATTCCCATTGTCCATCTGTAATTACCACTATCTTTGTATCCTTACCTGATAAACATAGTATTTTACCTTTCCTTTGTTTATCAACTACTTTCATTGTAAATGAATTAATGGAAAATCCATCCCTTGATCCTCTATATATTGCCTTTGTATTTAGTTCTAATGATTTAATGTCAATGACTGTTGATATCTGTGCTATTTTCTGTAATGTTAGAATTTTATATTCTGGTTTGGTATTTGTATTTATTTCATTATTACTTTCCATCATTGAATTGAATATTTCATATATTGGATTAATCAATAATGGAGTAGTTTCACGATATGTTTTAATAAATGATTGATATTTAATGTTTCCATTCCTATTAATAAAACATCTTATTATATTCCTATTTTCAATTTTATATTTTAATTCAAATGATTTATTATAAATTGAATTAATTGATAATGGTAATAAAAATTTAATTAAGGTTTCCGTTTCATTAACTCCCAATTCTTCATTCTCATTATTATCATATGATTGTATAATTGGCATTAAATTCCATAAAATTGTCTTCTTTTTATTAAATATTATATCAATTTCATCTTCCCTCTCTATAATTTCACTATTCTTACTAATTAATTTAAATATTAATCTTATAACATATTCATCATCTAATCCAACTTTCTTAAATCCTTTACAATATAATAAATAAACTATAATAATCAATTCATTTAATGTAAATTCATCATATTGTCTATCCCCACTATGATGGAAATCACTAATTAATGGCCAATTACTTAACCCTTTTAATATCTTATAAACAATATCACCTCTTTCATCATCAAGTATAATAGACATACCTAATTTATTCATTAATTCTTCATATGTAATTGTATCATTTAATTCTTTAATACATCCAAATGAAAATGTTGAAATTGTAATTAATTCAATATTACTCATATTACTCCTAACATGTTTCCAAAACAACTTCTTAACATTTTTCCTATTACTCCTATCACTCTGTAACATCCCCTTATCTTCATTAACACTACTTGTATTACCCATATCGTATACTATACTTAATTACAGAGATAAATAACCTGTATATACTATATAAATTAAAAATCCATTACATAATAATAATAATCCTACTTAGTATAATACCTATATAACTACTTGTTACTCTTCTTTCTTCTCTTTCTTTCTTCTTGAAGTAACTTACTACCACCTACAAAGGCATGAGAATCAATCATTTCACTGAAACGTTCATCAACTTCTAATTTATCTTGTTTACTAGACTCCATACGTTTCTCTAATTCATTCTCCAACTCTCTTTGTCTCTTATTCTTAAACTTATTCTTCTTAGATTTAAGCTTTTCAAGTTTTGCAATATCTTTAATGTTAAAATGTTCTAATTCACTTGTATTGTTCTTATTACCACTACCTCTCTCCTCAATTAGAAGTTCTTCTTCATCTCCATCTCTATCTCCATCTTCATCTCTCTTACCCCTACTCTTCTTACCATTATGTGCTTCTTTCTTTAATTCCTTAACTTTTTGCTTTCTAGCCTTTCTTCTCTCTTTCTCCTTCATTCTTAACTTCTCAATTGGTGTAAGTTCTTCCTCTATGACCTTACCGTTACTATTATTATCATGTTTACCATTATTACTTAATCCTGGTGTAAATGTAAATTCAATATCAACATCACCTTCATCTATGTCTTCTTCCTGTTCTTTATGACTCTCCTTCTTACCAACTAATTGTTTATATTTATTAATATTAATCTCTTCATCATCTTCACTATCACTTGCTAAATAATTCTTTAAATCTAAATTATCTAATTCACCTTGTTTAAAAGATTTACTTAATATTTGAACTCTTTCAATTGGTGTTTCATCCCATGTTAATTTAGGTTTACTATTTCTTAATGAATCTGTTGAAAATTCAATTGGTTGATAATTATTAGGTAATTTATTACATTTATCTCTAATATCATTCTCTTCAAATTCCATTTCATTAGGGATATACCTTAAATCAAAGAAATTACCACTACTTTCAAATTCTGTATTATCACATTTCTTATAAATTTCAATTGAACTTTCTAAATTATTAAATTCAATAACTGCATAATAATATCTTAACCTTTGTAATTGATATTTTCTTAATTCTGTTGAATCAAATCCTTCATCCTCTCCATTGTTTTCTTGGATTAATTTCCTACTTGCTTTCTCTAAATCTATATCTTCTTCTTCATCATCTTCTTCTTCTTCTTCATCACTCTCCAATTCATTTTCTTTCTGTATTGCTTTGAAAATTTCCTTTGGAGGTCCATTTAATTCTTCATCTGCTAATTTCTCCTTACCATATTCACTTTTATAAATAGTAACACTCTTTATACTACCTTCCATTGGTAAGAATGAATTAAAGGTTGCATATAAATCTTTTGAATTAATATGATCCCAATCTAAATTAACTGCTGCAATTCTATTTGTTGGATCAGAAGTTGGGATTTTTTCCTCTACTTCAATATCTGATTCAATATCTGAATCGATATCTGAATCAATTTCAACTTCTTCTTCTCCAGATGAATCACTCTCTACCATACCTCTTGCTTTTGCAAGTGGATCTTCAGTGTCTAATTCTGATTCTGAGTCGGAGTCTGAGTCTGAGTCTGATTTTGACTCTTCTTCTTCTTCTTCTTCTTCTTCTTCTCTTCTTCTTCTTCTTCTTCCTCTCCCTCCCCCTCTCCTTCTTCATCTTCATAATACTTATCTAAATTATCAACCACATCATCACCTTTAACTTTCCTACCATATTTATCAACTTTAGCATTTGATTTTAATAATGTAAATTCCTTTTTCAATTCTTTCTTATTAAATCTATCATCCAATTGAACTTTTAAATCCTTCTTTTTCACACTTCTAAATCTAGGATCAGAGAACACTTTACTGAACCTAGGATCATCTGCTCCTCTACTGTTTCCGGCCATTGTTGTCTGATAAACTTACTCTATAAAATATACCTAATGAAAAAAAAAAAATTCTAAAATAAAATAAAATAAAAAATTTCAACCTCTCTCTCTCTCTCTCTCTCTCTCTTTATTCTTTACGTGTCTTTGTTTTTGAACCTTTGTTCATAACACTCTTCCTTTATATACTTTTGGTATCGATTCCTATACCAAATCATGAAGGTCTGTACAGCTCTCATCTTTGCCCTGCTCTCTGCAGTCAATGCCCTCCATTTCTACGTCAACACAGATGAAACTAAATGTTTCTATGAAGAATTACCAAAGGATACAATTGCAGTTGGTAAATTTGCAGTTTATGAATTTGATGATAATTTAAATGATTATGTTGAAAATAATAATAATTTAAAAGTTGAAATTACAATTGATGAAACTTTTGATAATAATCATAGAGTTGTATCACAGAAAAATTCTCCAATTGGTTATTTTACATTTACTTCATTAGATAGTGGTGAACATAAATTTTGTATAACTCCAAAACATACAAATTGGTCTAAAAAATCAAAACATAGAATTTTATTTGATTTAATTGTTGGTGATGCAAAACCTTTAGTTGATAGTAAAAGAGATGGTGATGTTTCATATCTTACATTGAAAACTAATGAACTAATTAAAAAATTAAATAATATTAAAAGAGAACAATCATTATTAAGATTAAAGGAAGCAACTTTTAGAGATACTTCTGAAAATGTTAATTCAAGTTCAACTATATGGACTATTATTCAAATCATTATTTTAATTGGTACTGGTGTATGGCAATTATCTTATTTAAAGAACTTCTTTGTTAAACAAAAAGTTGTTTGATTATATTGTATAGAGTGTGTATATCATGAATTTTTCTTCATATAATTTAGTCACATTTCTCTTTTCTTGTAGTATATACTAGTATACCTCCCTCTCTATTCAAAATGGAATTAACTAATGAAGAATACTCTCGTTATGGTAGACAAATGCAAGTACCTGAATTTGGTTCATTAAATAGTCAAATTAATTTAAAAAATTCTAAAATTTTAGTAATTGGTTGTGGTGGTTTAGGTTCATCAGCTTTACTTTATTTAGCAAGTTCAGGTATTGGTAAAATTGGTTTATTAGATCATGATAAAGTTGAAATTTCAAATTTACATAGACAAATTATACATGATTCAAATTCTATTGGTTTATATAAGACAGAATCTGCATTTAAAAGATTAAAATTAATTAACCCAAATTTAACAATAATTAAACATTCAATTATGTTAGATAATTTAAATTCAATTGAAATTTTCAATAATTATGATTTAATTTTAGATTGTACTGATAATCCAATAACTAAATATTTAATTTCAGATACTTGTATTGTAACAAATAAACCATTAGTTTCTGCTTCATCAGTTAAAACTGATGGTCAATTAATTATTTTAAATTATCAAAATGGTCCATGTTATAGATGTATTCACCCTAAACCTACAAAACCTGAAAATATTTCAACTTGTTCAGATGATGGAGTTATTGGTCCATGTGTTGGATTAGTAGGTGTTTTAATGTCAATTGAATCAATTAAAATATTAACTAATTATTATAATTTAAATAATAATCCTTATAAACCAATTATGTTAATGTATTCAGGTTATAATGATAATAATGGACAATCAATTAAAAGTTTTAAAATGAGAGGTAAACAAAGTGATTGTATTTGTAATAAATTAACAAAGGAAATTATTAAATCAACTAATTATTTACAATTTTGTGGTTCAATTAATTATAATATTTTAAATGATAAATTTAGAATAAATTTTGATAATTTGAAAACTTTCAATAATGATGATCAATTAGTTATTGATGTTAGACCTATTGAACAATTTAATATTTGTAATTTGAAAACTTTTAATGAAAATGATAATATAAATTTAATTAATTTACCATATACTAAATTAATTAGATTAAATGAAAATGAATTAAGAGAAATATTACCAATTGATAAAACTATAGTATCTGTTTGTAAAATGGGTAATGATTCACGTCTAGCAACTAAATATTTAATTGATAAAGGTTATAAAGCATTAGATCTAAAAGGTGGTTTAAATGAATATTCAAAATCAAATAAATTTAATATTTATTGGTAATATAATATACATAATACATAAAACTATATAATTAAATCTTCAATTATAATTAATCCATTCCCCCATGCACTTGCAATTGATTTATTAATTGATGATATCTTAATTGGACAAATATCATTAGAATTAACTAAATGTGTATTATTTGCTAATTTATCCTTCTTTAATTTATCCTTAATTGAAACATCACCATTTTTATCAACACTATAATTTAAATTAATGAAAAATTTATTATTATTATTATTTTGTAAATTACTCTTTTTCATTTGAAATAATTGAATTGAATATGGATATTGTTTTGAATCAGTTATTCTTGACATTTCAATAAAATTACATAATCTAATTACACCATTTGTATGTCCCGTTATTAATGTAAATCCATTATTTAAAATATTATTTTTAAATGATTTTAAATTTGTTAAACATGATATTTCTCTATCAATTGAAATTCTATATTTATTACTACCTTTTGGATCTTTAATTGTATATGATTTAATACTACATGGCCATTCAATTGAAAAAAAAGTTTTAAGACTATTAATATATGTACAACTTCTATCGAAAATTAATTCTCTGTTCATAACTGATGATCTATAAATTTTTAATCTATTCATTAATGGAATTTTCTTATTATTAATTGTTAATGGTAAATTAATCATATAATCAATAAAATCTGTTGTTGAAACTAATAAATTAATTGAATCATCAGTTTCATTTGTTGGATATGTTGATTTAATACATGTAATTGAAGGTAATTTAGTTGAAATTAAATAGTTAATTTTATTTTCCAAAATTGAATATTGTCCAATTAGTCCATGATTAGTTCCAAATATAATTATTTTTGGTGTAACAAATGTTGATGTTGTTATTTTAATTGATTTATCATTATTTATTATAATCTTTTGAGAACCTGATAATAATTTATAATATTTAGAATTATTAGATAAAAGAAATGATTCATTTATTTTCCAAATTTCAACAGATCCATTAGATAATGTTAATTTCATTAAAGTTTCATTTTTATCATTTGAAATCATTGAAAATTCAATTTCTTTAATTAGATTATCAATTATAATTTTTTTATTAATTTCAAATGAAACATTATTATATTCTAAAATTGTTAAACAACAAGAATTTTTAGAAAATTCTGATATATCAATATTTGGATTTTTATCAATTGTAACTATAAATAAGAATTTTTTATTATTAATTGAAAATGGTAACCATTCTAATTGTAATGGGAAACCACCTGTATTATATACTAAACCTGATCTTAAATTTTTATCAGAATATGGGAAACTTTTAACATTATCTGGTGGTATGATACTACTTTCTTCTTGATTGAATGATAAATCAATTGAATTATTAAATGAGAAATGATTATGAAATGTTTTATAATCAATTGTAGATAATTCAATATCATTTAATGAATTATAGAAATCAGTTGAGAATAAATTATTTACATTATTTTCCAATGCATTATTTAATTGTAAATCAATTGGGATATCAGAAATAAATCCAATATCTAAATTTAAATCTTGAATTTGTAAGAATTGTTGTAAAGTTAATTGAGAAGTTGAATAATTTTGATAAAATTCAATTTCATCATTACTAATTTTCCTATTTTTATCTCTTAATTCATCTTCTAAGTTTTCTGCAAATAATTCTAATGCTGGAGATTTTGTTTTTGTCTTGTATTTGCGTACTTTGGACATTGGTTAGAGGGGCAGGGGTGTAATAAAAGAAGAGAAGAGGAAGTATATTATTAGATAAACAACAACCTCTAATTTAAGATAAATTACATGCATGTATATTTATTTTTTACGTAAGCAATACTAACATTTGTATCTTCTTTCAATATCAGTATCTATAAGTATTAATTCATGTAATTAAATACTTTATTTGGATAATATATCGTAATATATGGTGTGTTATCCCATTTTATTGTGTTTTAAATCATTTTGAAAATTAAAAAAATCTTCCAATAATAATCATCAAAGTGTTAATGAATATCACACTTCATTAATCTTTGAAAATAGCTTTTTTTACTTTTTAGGTGGCTCGTCAAAATCAATTAAATGACAATTAATCCACAACCAAACCTCCTAAATACATGTAACAACTCTCCTATACCAACCACAACACATAAACTACAGAACAAGACAAAAGAAAGAGTGAATTCAAGGGCAGAAGAAGAAGAAAAGAGTGAAAGAAGTGAAAGAAATGAAAGCTGAGCCTGCAGGGCAATCATTTATGACAAAGTTCTTGTCATAGTAGATGAGCCTTCAATTATATTAATATTACGTAATCCGTAATCATCCTTTTTACTTTATGTAGTTGTTATGTTATGTTATGTTATGTTATAGATAGATGTTATGTTATAGATGTAGATAATAATGATAGGAATGACTATATAATGATAACAATTTTATTGTCTTAAAGCTTGATCTAAATCTGAAATTAAATCTTCAACATTTTCAATACCAACACTAACTCTAAGTAATGTTTTTCTAGCATTAGCATCAGTAACTGCTCTCCATTCAATAAGTGATTCAACACCTCCAAGTGATGTTGCATGTTGGAAATATTTTAATTTAGATGGTAAACTCTTTGCCTTTTCAATTTCATTTAATTCAATACTGAAAACTGGTGAATGACCACCTTTCATTTGCTTTAAGACAAATGATTCAGTTTGTAATGATGAATGATGAATTTTATCTAATGTTGGATAATTATTCTTATTTTCAACAAGATATTTAACAATTTTAGTAGCTGATTCACTTTGTTGTTTAATTCTTAATTCATATGTTCTTAAACTTCTTAACAGTAAATAACTTTCTAAATTGGCAATATTAGTACCAAGGAAAATTCTATCAGTTGCTAATTGAATTTTAACTTTTGGATCTTTAGTTATTAAACAACCTGCTAATAAATCAGAATGTCCACCAAAATATTTTGTTGCTGAATGCATAATCATATCAACACCAAAATCAAAAGGATTTGATAATGGGGGTGGTGCAAATGTTGCATCAACCAAAACTTTTGCACCAATTGATTTAGCCTTATTAACATAATATTCAATATCATGAACAATTGAATAAGGATTTTCAGGTGTTTCAACATGAATTAAATCACCTTCTTTTAATTGATCTAATTGATCTAAATTAACAATTTTAACATTATAATTTCTTGATAATAAATTTAAAATACCATGACAACCATGATAACCATCACCAATTGCAACAGTTTTAGGATTAAAATACATAATTGCAGCAAAAAATGCACTTAAACCTGAATTATATGCAATTACTTCACCATCTAATAATTTACTTAAAATTTTTTCAACTCTAGTTGAATTTGGATGTCCTAATCTTGAATAAATTGGTGTATCAGATGATGGATCATAACTATCAGATTGATAATCAGTTGCAGGTCTAATATCATTAGGATTTGATGGATAACGGAATGTTGTTGTAACATTAATTGGTGGTACAACATCTGTAACTCTATTTAATACTTGATCTGCATGAATTGCATTGGTTGAAATACCTGTCATTTTATTAATCAATTGTATTTGTAATCTTTACTTAAAAGAAGAAGTGATAACTATATAACATACTAATAATAATAAAAATGTGGGAAACCTCTCACTTTTAAAGGGCTCAGAGGCCATTTCCTATTGGTAACTGTGGCTCAATCTTCTTTCTTTCTCTTTTATATTCCACACACTCTCTTCTTTTCATTGGATAAGGTACTATGTTTATAAGATTGACTTGAATATAGTATCCTATCTATTATTATCGTATATGTATCTGTATCTGTATCTGTATGTTAAAGACAGATCTAGGATATATAAACCATAATAGATAAGTACATTCTCGGAATTTTCCCCATAGTAAAACCCAATCTCTCGGAAATTCCACTAACAAATATTTTTTTGGAAAAAAAATTTTTAATTTGAAAAATTATCAGTTTCTTTAAAAGTTACTTATGATTAATATACTGTTTTTATTCACATAGACAATGGCAAAACCACAGAGAAAGGGGAATAGAAAAGGCAAATTCTCTAAACAATTAGAATCTGAAAAATCAGATAAACCAGATTTTAGAGATGCAGTTCTTAATGCAAGTAGATTTTTAAAAAAGAAATCAGGTCGTAATGTTGATGATAATGAAGAAGATGATGATTTAGAATTTGATGATGAAGAATTAGATTCAGATGCTGCTTTAGGAAGTGATGATGATTTAGATGATTATATGGTTAAAAAGAAGAATGGTAAGAATGGTAAGAATAAAGTTATTAAAAATGATAAAAAATTAAATCAATATGGTGAAGATGAAGATGGTTGGGAATCTGTTGATGAAGGTGAACTTATGACACTTTCTGAACTTTGGGATAGAGATGATTCCGAATTAAAATCATTAAATAAAAAGGATAATGGAATTAAAAATAAAGATAAAGATATTGTCTTTGATGATAATAATGATGCAAGTGAAGAATCAGAAAGTGAATCAGGTGAAGAATCAGAATCCGGCTCAGAATCAGAATCTGAAGAAGAAGATCCATTTGATGAAATGAAATTATCTGATGATGAAGATGTTCAACTTGGTTCAGTTATGAAAAATTTAAAATCAAAATTACCAAAAGCTGATAAAGATACTTCTAAAAAATTATTAATTAATGATAAAACTGCAGAAAATGAATTCCTTTTACCAACTCAAGGTGATTCACTTACATTTGATGATATGCTTGAAGATATTGATGAAAATGATGGAAATAATGATAATGAGAATAATAATAATAATCAAAATGAATCATTAATACGTGATATTGCAAAACATTCTAAAGAATTAAAGGAAAAATCAAAATCAAATAATTTTGATGATGATGAAATTATTAATAATAATGATGAAAATTCAGCATTTGCAATTCCATTACCTGTTAATATTCAAAAACGTCATGAACGTCGTGCAGCATATGAAATTCAAAAAGATCAAGTTAATCGTTGGAGAGATATAATTGCTCATAATAGAGATCAAGATGTTTTGAAATTTATACCCGAAAAACCTGATTTAGATAAAAATAATGTTTTCAAAGATGATAATAATATTTTAATTAATGAATTAGAATCAAAATTAGATAATATAATTGATGCAAGTAATTTAGAATCAAAAGAAACTGAAGATTTATTTGAAAATATTGAAACTGCTAAATTATCAAAATCTGAAATGATGAAACGTACAAATGAACTGAGATTAATGAGAGAATTAATGTATAGAGGTGTTAAAGATTCTAAAAGATTGAAAAAAATTAAATCAAAAGCTTATAGAAGACAAATGAGAAAAGAAAAATTAAAGGAACAATCACTTATTTCTCAAGCAAATCAAATAAATGGTATTGAAGATGAAGATTATGAAGATAATAATGATGATCCAATGTATCAACGTGCTAAAGAGAGAATGACATTAAAACATAAAAATACATCACAATGGGCAAAGCAAATGATTAAATCAGGTATGTCAAAAGATAAATCTAATAGAGATGAATTAGAGGAAATGATGAAACAAAGTGAAAGATTAAAATTAAAACAATTAGGTAGAAATGAGAATGAAAGTAGTGAAGATGAAAGAGATTTAAGTGATTTAGAGAATGATATTGAAAAGTTCAATGATAATATAGATAATGATAAATTATCAAAAGTTGGTAAAGGTGTTTTAGCAATGGATTTCATGAAGAATGCAGAAGAGAGAGATAGATTAATTAGATTAAAGGAAATTGAAAATTTAAGAAAATTTGAAAATAATGAAGATTATACTGATATTTTAAGTTCTAATCAAGATAATATTAATAATGGTGTTAATATAACTTTTAATAATGGTAGAAGAATTTATACACCATCAGCATTAGTTGCAGCTGAAGAGGCACGTAAAATTGAATCTGAACTTTTAAAGGAATTAGATGAAGATGATGCTAGATTATTGAAAAATAGAATATCTGTAAAGGAAAGAGAATCTAAAAAGAGAAAACATAGAGAAGATGAAGATGAAAGTGAAAATGAGGATGATGACGATAATGTTGATGTTAGAACTTCTTCCTCTAAACCAGATGAAGAATCTGAGGAAGTTAATCCATGGTTAGCTGAAGATGATGAAGATAATTTTGATAGTGATGAAGATAATAAAAGTAATAAATCTAATAAAGTTAAAGTTATTGATAAATCATCATCTAAATTAGATAAATCAAGTGCCAAAATTGCTAAAAAATTATCTAAGAGAAAAGAATCATTAATAAAACAAGAAGATAATTTATTAAATGGTAATAATGAAGAAGTTTCAATTTCTAATAAGGAAACATTGAAAATTATTGATCCAAAGAAAATTAAAGATAATGAAAATGTAGCAGCTAAATCTGATGATGAATATGAGAGTGATGGTAATAATGAAGAAGATATTCGTATGTTTAAACAATCTGATTTAATTCAAGAGGCATTTGCAGGAGATGATATATTAATTGAAGAATTTGAACAAGAAAAGGAAGAAATTATTAAAGATGATGGAGATAAGGAAGTTGATATTTCAGTACCAGGTTGGGGTTCATGGGCAGGAGCAGATGATGAAGAAGATGGTGGATGGACAGTACCAAAGAATAATAAAAAGAGAAAAATTATTAAAACTATTCAAGGTATTGTTAATAAAGATAATAGATTAGATAAAAATAAGAAGAATGTTATTATAAATGAGAGAGTTAATAAAAAAGGTAGTAAATATCAAGCTGATAAAGTTCCATACCCATATAAGACATGGGAAGAATATGAGAGATCACTTAGAGCTCCAATGGGTAAAGAATGGACAACAACAAAGACACATCAAAAGATTATTACACCAAATGTTATTACTAAATATGGATCTGTTATAAATCCATTAAAGGCACCATTTACTGATAAATAGTTTATTTATGTACTTTAGTTTAAATTATTAATATAATATAAGAAATATGACGTGTAGTAATGTGATAAGTCACAAAGTAAAGTTAAAAAGAGTTATTTAAATAGATTGGTTTAGTATTATTATAATTCTTTGATTTTTGATTCTTTACAAGACATTTAGATAACAATGACAAAATTACAATTATCAACAAAATTATCAACAAATACCATTGATGAAATATTTAATAAATTAACAAATGATGATAATTTGAATGATCTAACTAAACAAGTGTTATTAAGAAATAAGGATAGTTTTACAAGTATAATTACGAATGAACAATTTATTAAAAGGAATGAATTTAGTCAAAAGAGAGTAATTAATTATATAATTTATCATTTTAAGAAATGGGTTAGTAATTTATTCAAAAATGGTGGTAATAATAATAGAGATGGAGTATTTGGATCACAGGGAATGGATTATGTTGATTGTGATTATTTTGGATTAAAATATGATGATATTGAAAGTAATGAATTTGATTTAGATAATAAGGTTTGGAATTGAATTAATGATACGCGGTTTGACATGACATGTTTATTTACATGTGTTTTCATAAGTTTCTATAGGACTTTTTTTTGTTTAAGAATAAGATAGTATATGAGTTTAACAGTACCTAGTACATTTGAAGATATCAATGAGTTTATAATTGAACAAGAGAGAAAGTTAGTTAAATCTATTAAGTATAATGATGAATTTATTAAAGAATTAAAGGATAATGGAATTAAATTAAGTGAAGAAGATGTTAATAGAGTATTGAATAAAGTTAATAAAGAGATTAAGAATAAATATAGGAATACATTATTTTTAAGACAGAATAGATTTCAAGTTATTAAACAAATAATGCAATATGAGAGGGACATAAAGGAGAATAAGTTAAAGAATATTGAAGATGTTAATAAATTTATAAGTAGGGATTATATTGAAAGTGGAATATATGATTATGATGATGATGATAATGATGAAATAATTACTTCAGATAAATTAAAAATGTATAGTGAATTACCAGATTCTAATTTAATTGGTACTAGTGATGTTGAATTAATTGAAGAATATGATAATATACGAGATAAATTTTTAAAGAATATAAGTAAGTATGAAAAAGTGAATAAAGATTCAAGAGATTTATTACATATTATTTGTAAATTACGAAATATGATTGATAATAAGAATGATGGTAATGAGGATAATAGTGAAGAAATTAAACAAGAGATAGTACGTATGAGGTATCTACTTGCAATAAATGATAGAAAGTAAAGTAAAGTAAAGTAAAATAAAAAGATTATTATTTTATATCAATATATTATTATTTTTATTATACTATATCTATAAAAACAAAATATGAAAATGTATATAGATCTAAATGTTAATACTAGATTAATTAATTTAATCGAATAAACCGAAACCCATATCATCATCAGATTCTTCCTTTGCTTCTTCAACTTCTTCTTCAGCAGCATCTTCAGATGAACCTGAAGCAGCAGCACCAGATGAAGCAGCACCTGCTGAACCAGTTGAAATTGAAGCTAATTTAGATGAACCTTCAGCAATTAATTCATCAATTGATTTACCTTCTAATGAAGATAATAATAAATCAATATTTGATTGTTCAACTTCTGAACCAACAGATTCTAAAAGAGTTTTAATATCTGAAGCAGATGGTGATGCATTACCACCTTGTTGTAATAAAAGATATGCAGCTAAGTACTTCATTGTTTGTTGAATAATCACGTTTAAGCTATTAAAATGAGCAGACTATCCCTTGTAAAAAGGAAGATTAAAATGAAAACTTTCAAGTAAATGCCATTATCATCAAACTGAAAAACTAAATAATTAAATTAAATTTTCATGAGAATATGCGGAAGATTATCATATACTATAATATAGGAGGTTGTGAGCAGTTGCCTAAAAGAGTAACGAGGGTTACGAGGAGATGCCCCCTGCACACACACGTGACGGGCACGTGACAGAGCACTTCCCTCCCGCGGTTATTTTGACATAATAATATAAATTACTCATTTAAGAAATTGATTAGATAAAGAAATTAGACGTTGGAATTTTTCATTATCTTTAAGAATCAGTATCAGTATCTCTTTCTTTTATTCACTCTCTATATATATGAATAAGGAGAGGGATATTTTCAGAGATTCATTACGTGAAATCTTCTTAGGTTCAGTTAGTGGTGCATGTGGGAAATTAGTTGAATTCCCATTCGATACAATTAAAGTTAGACTACAATATTCTCAATCATTACCACATCCTTTATATAATTCAACTTTCCATGCAATTAAGAAAACTTATAATAATGAAGGTATAATTAAAGGTTTTTATAAAGGTTTAAAAGTACCAATTTTAGGTGCATCAATGGAAGTTTCATGTCTTTTCTTTAGTTATAATTTATCACAAGATTTATTAAAATTATTTAATGGTAAAAAATTAACTGATGAATTGAAAATAAGTGAAAAATTAATTTGTGGTGCATTTAGTGGAATTTGTACTTCATTTGTTTTAACACCAATTGAATTAGTTAAATGTAAATTTCAAGTTGAAAATTTGAAGAAATTAAGTAATAATGGTAGTAATAGTAATAGTAGTAGTGCTAATATTAGTCAAATTACAAGGGAAATTTTACGAAATAATGGTTTAAAAGGTTTATATAAGGGACATTCAGCAACTCTTTTAAGAGAATGTGGTGGTTCAATGGCTTGGTTTGGTAATTATGAATTTATAATTAATTATTTTGCAAATGGTGAAAAAAATTTTAAACCTTCAATTTTACAATTAATGATTGCAGGTGCAGGTGCAGGTATCGGTTATCATTGTACTTTATTCCCAGCTGATACAATTAAATCAATTTTACAAACTAATGATTCAAAAAATTTAACATTTACATCAATTGCTAAACATATTTATAAAACTAAAGGTATTTTAGGTTTTTATTCAGGTATTGGTATAACATTATTTAAATCAATTCCAACTTCAAGTATGATGTTTATTGCTTATGAAAAAATGAAAGAATTAATTGAATAAGGAATTATTTATAGACACACTTATTTATTTATTTATTTATTTTCTAAAAACATTCTTAGATTTAGAGGTAATCTTTTTAATACTGATGTTCTTATTATTGATTTGATTAATTAATAATTCAACAAAAGACATCATTTCCTCTTTAAAATAAAATATTAAACCTGCACTTAAAACACTTTGTAAAATTTTTGATTCAATTCCTTTATATAATGAATTAATACCTTCATTTTTAATAATTTTATAAAATAATTTAAAACTATTATCATTATCATCTTCAATTTTTTTCATATGCATTCTTGCACGAATTGTATAATATGGATAAGTAATTAAAATTGCAATTAATTTACCAAATGATCCTAATAATAATGCATCAATTGATGAAATTGTATTTAAACCTTTAACTCTTTTAAATTTAATTAATAAATTTTTCAATTGTTCATAAATTGTAAATTGAATCATTGGTGATGTAACTAAAATTAATGCAGGTCCTAAACCTGATAATAATCCATTAATTCCCTCATTTTGATAAATATTATAAATAACTTTTAATGTACTTGAACTTGAATCTTTGTTAACAGTCATTCTAGTATTTGCAACCCAAATTGGATTAGTTATAACTCTTGATACAATACCTGCAGATAATCCTGTAATTAAACTATTTGAAATATTTAAACTATTCTTTGATCCTCTTTTAAGATAATTACCAATTATATTATAAATATAATAATAAACAAAATTAACTGCAACAATACCAACTAATGCACTCTCTAAACCTGAATAATATTTTTTACAATATGATAAAATAAATTTAAAACGTAATAATAATTTTTTTAAAATAATTTGTAATTTAATTAATTTAATTTTAATTATTGAATCATTAGTATTATCTTTATAATTACCAAATTCTTGTGAAATTTCATGATGTAAAGTACGTAATGAAAGTTTTGAATCATTTGTTAATTTTTTAATTTCTTCATTATTATTGTTATTGTTATTTTCAATATTTTTAGTTTGTGCATTAGTACTTAATGTAACTAATGGATAAGTTAATGCCATTGAAACTAAACCTGATAATCCACCAGATATTGCATGTATAATACTCTTGTCTGTCATTGTTGTCTAAAAAGAGAAAAGAAGAGAAAAGAAGAGAAAAGAAGAGAAAAGATAAGAAAAAGATAAACAAAAGTTTAATTTTTAAAATAAAAACATGTTACGATAAAGAAAATTGGAAATAATTTAACCGCTACGCTTTTAGTTACCTATTCGGGTAATCATTATACGTCTTTCACCAACAGTCAAAGGGATTTGTAGAATAGTAGATGATGGTAGTAGTAGAATGTAGGTACATTGAAATAGTATACATATTACCGACTTATTTGATGTACTTAACCACCATACTATAATACAGGCCTGTAAAAGCAAAAGTCCTTAATAAATATTAACCATGACATGAAAATTTAACAAATTCGCAAAATTTTCGATTTTTAATTAAATAATTTCTATTAACTACTACTTCACTTTCATTTGACAAAATGCAACAACCGACATCATCATTCCCATCAATTAAATCATTTTGGAAACAAGCAGTTTTCTTATGTGCAGTTGCAATGACAAGTGCATATTTTGTTAAACAAAATGTTACAATTCGTCGTAAGAAACAATTTGTTAAAGAGGCATCATCATATGATAGTTTAATGCAAGAAAGAGTTAGAGAGAGAAGTGGTGAATCAATTTCAACTGTTAAACCTGGTTTCCCATTAGATGATGGAGTTGAAAGATTTCAAAGAAAGAGTGAATATGAAGGTGCAGGTTTAAGTTATAGATCAAGAAGAACTGGTGATAAATTTACTTGGAGTCATTTCTTTACAGATTATTCAAATGATGATAATGAAAAGAAGAAATAGTTTAATTTCTTTAATGTCTAAATACCACTTGTATATAATATATAGTACTTAATAATAGCTTATAATTTCTTTTTTATTACTTATACATAAACAAAGAGAGTAAAATACAAAATACAAAAGTAATAATAATAATTAAATCAATTAATTATTATTTGCAAAATAATCAGTCATTTCTTGATCTAATTCTGCAATAGTTTTCTTCTTCTTTGGTTGAGGTTTCTTATTTGCAGGTCTTGTTTTAATTGCAGCTCTTGTAGGTTTAACAGGTCTATTATTTCTAACAGGTCTTGTTAATCTACCCTTTAATCCATTAGTTCTTACAGTTGGAATAATATTTGGTTGAATTCTAGCTGCAAGTGGAACATTAGTTGTATCAACAACTAACTCTAATTTTAATTTTGAACGACCACCATCAATTGCTGCATTATTAAATTTTTGAACTGCCTTTTGTGCAGCTGATGATTGTTTAAAAATAACAGTTGCAACACCAGTTGATTTACCATTTTCATTAAATGCAATTGTAATTTTTTCAACTGGACCAACAGCTTGTTGAAAGAATTCCTAAAAATAAATGAGAGGGGGTTGAAGATAATAAGTTAGTAAATTTGTATCAAAATGAAAAAAGTGAAATAAAATTGAATTCATTCATTTCATAATAATTTTTTCATTAAATTTTCATTATGTATTAATTATCATTTATTGTTATGTAGGCATTAATGGTAAGGTATAGTAAAGCATTCATTAGTAAAGGCTAGTATAGTTTAGTTCATAATAGTATAGTTCATTCTATTAATTATATTATATTGAATTATATTTTTTTTTGTAATTCAGTCTTATCAGTAAATCACACACATTTATCCTCAAAAAAAGTTCCTTTTCAGGGAATATTTTTAATTGTTATTCTTATTTTATTCTTGAATGATAAAATCCCACAATTTTATCTTAATCAAAATTGATTTCAGATGAACTGAATTAAGAATCAGAATAAGCAAAACTGAATGAAAAAATATAATTATAATTATAATTATAATTATAATTATAATTCTAATAAAATGATAAAAATAAGTATCATCATTAATAAAGCAAATAGTAACATAGAATTAACTTGACCATTTGTTAGAGGAGACATCATAAAATTTGATGATTGAATAAGATATCAAAGAAATGAATAAATTCCTTTAAAATGAATAGAACCAGTGACTAGAACTTCTGAACTAAGTACTTGATAAAATAATCAAGTAATGAGCATAGACTATTAAGGTTAATCAAGTCTATGCAATTGATAAGAAACCCTTAAAGACATAAAGCCAATATATACCTATAACCCATATAACCCATAAAACCCATATAAACTTAAGACCATACATAACCAACAGCAACATAAAACCCAAATAAAATAAAATGATAATATAATAACAATGGAAATGAAATGAAATAAAGTGAAAGAAAAAAATTTGAAAGTTAATAATAACATACTCTAATTGAATCTTGTTTAATATCTTTTGGTAAACCAGATACAACAACTTTTGAAGCATTTTTCAAGGAAGCAGCTTGAGGATTAATTTTAGCAGGAATATTTGAAGTAGGAATTGCCCTTCTTTGATTAGTGATTGGTCTACCACGGAAAGAAGCAGGACCAGTTGGTCTAATTGATCTACCATTATTTAAAGCAACTCTACCACCACGAGCAGATTTTGAAGAAATTTGAGGTCTCTTTGAACCTTTAATTGTTCTTCTTGCAGGAGTATTTTTTCTTGAAGATTTATTATTTTGAGAGATAATAGCATCTAATGATTGATCTAAAGCAGACATTGTGTATTGTAGGATAAATGTGTGTGAATGTGTGATTGATTATAGTATATTCAAAAGAAAGTGGTATTGTCCAGGGTGGCAAATTAAATGGAAAAGTGGCGAAAGTGGGAAATATTGAAGAAAACAGAAAAAATTTAAGAAAATTAAATCGACGCACCGTCTCCAAGACCATCGTCCCATCGACGCAAACATATAATAAATATTTCAAACCGTTTATTACCGATCTGATGGTTGAACGTTGGTGGTTGATGGTTGATTAATGATTAATGTTGATGATAACTGTTTGATTTTAATAGAGTAACTAGTTGGAATAATTGAATTGTATATATATATATATATATATATATATGATATGTTACTTTTGTAATTAATTTAAATATTAGTACTGATGCACTTTATAGTTATAACATCAATAAACTGAACTTTAAACAGTTAATTATTTAATTTCATTTATGTACATTGAATTACCATTTAATACTAATAATTAATAATTACTATAATCTTATGATTGATAATGTAAATAACTCTCTTATTGGTTAAAATTACTAAATAAATAATACCTTAATTTTATTTAATAACCTTTTTTCAGGTACTTTTATGCAATATCTCATCTTTATCTTTAATTTATATTGATTTATTGTTCTTTATTTAGAAATAATTATCGTACCAATACTACATTATATTAACACTATATATAACTAATAATATACCCTTTATACCATTCATACCCCTTATCCCCTTTCATCCCTTCATATCACCATACCATAATGTCAGTAATTGATTATTTATTTACATTTGATATTAACCCAATTTCAAGGATTAAAATTTTAAATACTTTAACAAAATTTAATCTTAATGATACTGATTCAATTGATATTCAATTAGATAATTTATTAGATATCCTTATTCCAACTAATTTATTTAGTTATCCTAATATTGAACATTATACATTTATACCAATTTCAATTAATATTTCAAATGGTAATTTATCGATCAATCATAAAGAAGAATTAAATATTTGTACTTGTTATATTTATACAATTAGTTATTATGATAATAATAATAATATTGCAAAAGGTATTTCAATTATATCTCAATTACCATTATTAACAATATTTAAACCATTTTTAGTTTATTTATTACATGATTCATTTAATAATAACATCAATCTCAATACAATTTATCATAATTTAAATAATTCTAAAATTGATACTCTATTCAATCATTATCAAAAAATAAATTCACCTTCAAGATTCGTACTTAGTAGAATTCAACCTGATACAAAATTAAACGATTCATTAAAGCTACCATCCCAATTATATGATACATTCATTGATACTGATAATTTATTTAAAACTTCAATCAACTTAAATCCAATTAATTTCCCAATTAATATACCAAAATTATCATTAATTTCATCAAATTTAGCATTATTTGGTATAGATTTACAAAATTCTTCAAATTTGAAAAATTTCATAAATTTCCTTAATAATATTAATATTAACATTAATGGTTCAACATTTATGGAAACTTCAATAACCCCTTATGAAAATATAAATCCATTAAATATTTTATTAAATGCTCTTATATTGAAAAAAAAAATCATATTCTTTGCAAATAAATCATGTTATAATAATTTAAATGATTATATTATAATATTATACCTTATTTTCAATTCATCAAATTCTTTACTATCCAATGATTTAACATTTTATCCAATAATTGATTTAAATAATTTAAATTTATTAAATTCTCAAAAAAATTATTTAATTGGTACATCAAATCATCAAATTATAAGTAAATTAGATTGGAATATTTTCTTAAATTTTGATTCAAATACTCTTAATGTTCAATGTGATGTCGATAATACCAATATAAATACATTAGATCCTTCAATTAATTCAAATTATTCATCATTTTTAATGACACCTTCAACTTCTTTTTCAAATATTTCTAAAATTGATTCATTAAAACCTGATTTAAGATTAAATAATTGGAATCCTTCATGTTTCCCTAAAATTATTAATAATTATACAATTACAAATTCATCTAATGTTCACCACACACCAATAACAACAAATTTTTCATCAATTCCAAGAATTGATAATGCATTAATTTTACAAATTAATAAATTAATTAAAAATAATCATAATGATGAAACTTTATTTATTTTAATTACAAATTATTTACGTAATTTAACAACAAAGATATTACCTTCATTTTATCATTTTATTAATTTCCTTAAAATAAATGATTTTAAATCAATTCCTGGAAATGATAATGATTATGAAATTAAAAAATTTATTAAAGAAAATAATATAATTCAACCATTCCCACTTAATTATCCATTTAATTCACAGTTTGCTTATTTAAATGATTCAAAAATTTTAATTTATTATACTAAAATTGTTTTATCAAATTTATCATTATTATCAACATCAATTAATTATAATTCTAATATTTTCCAAAACACAAACTCTAACATTATTCCTGGATTTTTATTCTCTTGGAATGGAGGTTCTGATGATGATGATGAAATTTTTATTAGATTAGATACTCATTATTTAATTAGTATATTAGATAAAATGATTGATGGTACATCAAGTGAAAGTTGGCAATTAAATAAATTCTTACTTTTACAAATTTTCAAAATTTTAAATTCAATTTTAAAAATTAATAGAAATGAAATTAATGGATTAAATTATTTTTTAATTGATTTATTTATTGAAAAAAGAGGTGATGAATCATTTACAAAATCTTATGGAACTAATTTATTTAAAAGTAATAATAATTCTAATAATAAATTTTTGAAAAAATTAAATCAATTATCTATATCATCAACAAATTTAGAAATTTTAAAAGATTTAATAATCAATAATGATAATAATGAAAATGAAAATATTAAATCAAGAAGAAATTCAATTATTAGTAATAAATCAGAAAATAAATCAACAATTTCAACAGAATTAAATGAAAATGATGAATTATTATCACATATAAGTACATTAGGTTCACAAAGATTTATTAAATTAATTTTAGTTTCATCACTTTATTTATCAATTAGAGGACCAGAAGATTTAATTGAAACAAATAAAGGTATTCGTAGGAAAGATTTATTATTAACAGAATTCAAAAGATTTTTAAGTAGTGTTTTAAATGATAAATTTTTTAAAGAATTTGTACTTGTTGAAATGGATGATTTTGTTAAATTAACAGTTAATGATTTTATTGATTATCATATGTAATGTTTTCATATATTATATTATATTATATTATCTCTATAGAATTTTATTTATTATACAAAAAAGTTAGTTAAGTTATACTAATCTAATTTTAATTAATTACCAACCATTTTATGGAATCTCCATGGTACATCAAGTTTATCTAATGTAACTTCAACTAATCTTGGAACTGATAAATCATTACCAAATTCCTCTAATTTATAATCTAATTCTTCAGGTGTATTAACAATTGCAGTTTTAGAATCTTTACAACCAAAAGTTTGGAAAATATTAGTCCATTTCCAATTTGGTCTAATATCATTATAATCCCTATTTGGACCTTTAATAATTCTTTCAACTGTATAACCATTATTATTTAATAAAATAACTAATGGTTTAATAATATTTTCTCTATTAAAATTACTTAATTCTTGAATTGTCATTTGAGCTGCACCATCACCTTCAATTAAAATTAATCTTGAATCTAATTTACCCAATTCAGTTAATGCAATACTAACACCAAATGAACATGGTAATGCCATACCAATTGAAAGATAATAATGTTGTCCAATAACTTTAGAATTTGAAGGTAATTTAATATCAGGTAATCCAAACATTAATGAACAAGTTTCAGTAACAATAACATCATTTGGTTTAAAAAATGATTGAAATTTTTCTAACATTTTAGTTTGTGAAATTGGAGTATTTGAAGGTATTTGTTCAATTTTATTAATAATTTTAGGTATTTGATAAATTGGTAATTGATTTGATTTATTTAATGATTCAATTTTTAATAATAAATTTGGTAAAATATCTTCAAATGAAATATTTTGGAAATTTTCTAATGAACCAATTTTAATATATTCAGGATTTAATTTAATAATTGAATTTTCATTAATATTATTATATAAAGTCCAATGACCACTATTAATTTCATTATAATAATCACCAATATGAATTAAACAATCTGAATTTTGAACATATGTTTTAACCATTTTATTTGATTCATCACCATTATAATCACCAATATAATAAGGATTTGATTCATCTAATAAAGATTTACCCATATGAGAATTACATGAAGGTAATTTAACTAAATTAACAATTTTTTGAACAATTTCAGTTAAACCATATCTATCAGTTAAAACATCACATAAAATAACTGGATTTTTAGAATTAATTAATTTATTTAAAATTTTAATTGAAATTTCATTAATTAAATTAATTTCATCATTAGTTGAAGGTAAAGATCTTTGAATTAATTTTGAACCTGAAATTTCAATTAAATTTGAACCATCAATTAAATTATTAACAATATCACAAGGAACATATAAATAACCTGGTTTTTTAGTTAAAATAATAGTTCTAAATAAATCATCAATTTCATTTGCAGCATTTGATAAATCATTAGTTAATGAAACAATTTTACATGAAACACTTTTAGCCATATTTTCATAAACATAATGATCAGTTGGATCTCTAGTTGAAACAGCATTAATCATATGATGATAATGATTACCATTTGATTTAGATGAATAAGGAGTTGTACCAATTAAATGTAAAATTGGAACATGTTCAGCAAATGAACCACAAATACCATTAAGAGCACTCATTTCACCAACACCTTGAGTTGTTAATAAAACACCAAATTTATTTGAACCAATTGTACGTGAATAACCATCAGCTGCATAAGAAGAATTTAATTCATTACAACAACCAACCCAATTTAAATTTGGAACAGAATATAAATGTTCAAGCATTGAAAGGTTATAATCACCTGGAACACCAAAGATATTATGAATATCTAAAGATTCAATTCTACGAAAGATATATTCAGAAATTGGAAGAGTATATGTAGATTTTGTAGTTTCAATACTTACAGGAGCCATAGTGTGTGTATTATTTGTTATTGTTTAGTAAAGTGTAATTAAAATTGTAGTAAATGAATAGCAGATATGAATAGCAGAAATGGAAATCAAGAGCAAAGAGGATATACCTTTGACCTTATATATACCTTTATCAACTCTTAATATCTAACCGTAACAGTGCCTTATATTTCAGTGGAAAAGGCATTTTCGGAGAATCCAGTCTATGCCCTCTTCCTCTTTCCGAAATTTCACATTCGCTTTCTTCTCTTAAACGGTTATCGGTTAATATCGGTAAGTATCGGTAAGTGACGGTTTTCTTCTTATATATCTTCATATCTTCATATCTTGTTCAATATCTTCATAGACGGGTGGTGCTTCATCTGGTTCTCTACTACTACTATTATTATTATTATTATGAGTATCGTCCATTCCTAATAAGAAATCTGGCATAGATTTAGTAATAAATTCATATTTCCTTCTTTGACTATATCCATCACTAATTGTCCATGTAATTATAAAATTAACAACATTACCAAACCAATTAGGAACAAATCCTGAACACATAATTGAATTATCTCCCATTATATCCATTAATGATTGATTTATATCAATATCTGCCTTATTGGAAATTTCTTCAATTGGTAATTCATATTGGAAAATTTCATTCATTTTATTATATTGGAAATCTTTAATATCCATATTTAATTCCTTAAAATTTATCTTAATTATCCTATTCTTACTCTGTTCTTTCATATAATATTGATTACATTGTAATGAAAAACTATTATTTGTCTCAATTAATAATGATTCAATTTGAAAATTACCTAATTTAGTACTTTGTCCATTAAATACAAATTCTTTACCTTTATTATCCATTATTCCAATACTTTTCAAATCAACATTAAATTTTAATGATATTTGACTACTAAATGGTTCAGATAATTCAATTATTGATCTAATAGAAAAATCCATACTTAATGGTATACTTTTGGTAAAATTAGAATAATTCTCACTTTTATAATCATTATTCCAAAGTTTCCTTATAAATTTAGTTGATGAATGTGATTTATTAATTGATGTTGGAATTAATGCATTAGTTGTTTCATCATAATAAAATTTTTTAAGTTTATCCTTGAAAATATCAATTTTAAGATAACTTAATGTAGTAATTGTCTTGGATAAATTTGGATCAACTCCTGATTGCCATCCAATTGGTACTTTATAAAGTAAATATCTTTTCGGTTTATTCTTTAATCCTCCAAATCTATAAATTTCAACAAATATCTCATATGTAACAGTTATATCACCATCAATATTACCAAAATTTTTACATGAACTTGGTAAAAATAAACAATCTGGGAATTTAAATTCAAAATTATAATTAATCTTCTCCCCCTCTTCAAATGTAAATGATGGTGTTGTACCATTATTATTATTATTATTACCACCATTTTCTTTCTCATTACAACAATCTTTACAATCGAGAGGCAAATCATTATGAATATTATAAAAATTAATACTTTGAGTAATTAGTTGTCTATTAATTGCAGTACTTTGAAATGCTCCATATTGTAAATCGGTTGCATAATATAATATATCAGCTGTACCTGCAATACCACATCTAATATGACTAACTTTTTTCAATGTTTCAATAAAATTAATGAATACTTTACCCTTAATATTTGGATAAATTGGTGAATATTTATAATTAACGGGTGGATCAGTAATATCAACAAATATCTCTGCCTGTTTCCCAAACCACTTACTCATTTATTCAATTGGCTATATAGATAGATACTTATAAAAAGAAAACAAAGGAAAATGAAGATATACAAACAAACAAACAAACAAACAAACAAACAAACAATTATCAACGATTAATAATGTCGAATCTTTTATCAACAAGGCTGAGTCGGCCACCCCACGAATTTTCCCGCAGCCTTTTCTTATCAATTGATATAGACATTATTCATTATGATTTCTCTTTGATATCGTAGTAAGGGCCTTCACTCTCTTCATATGATGGTGGAGGTGGTGGAAATGATTGTGATGAGTACTCAAATTCCTTTTCCATGGCCTTTTTCTCAGAAATTTCTTGTAAACTATCCCTTGATTTAGGATTATAATTATGATACATATCAGGGAGATCAAATGTTGAATTTGTTTCCAAATGATAAATTCTCATATTACCATCATTAATACCATCACTTATTGTCCAATTAAATGAAACTGTTGTTTTATTTTCAAAAATATTTGTAATTCCATTTGTCATTACAACTTTACTACCCATTAAATCAAATAATGAATATTTTAAATTTAACTTTGAATGTTTTAATAAATCATTACTTGAAATATTTAATTTGTAAATATCATTTGATTTATCATACATGAAATCTTTAATATCTAAATAAAATTCATTAAATTGTATATTCAATAACGGCGTATATACTGTATCATTAATTTTCCCATCAATTAATATTTGATTTTTTTGTTCTAATTGTAATGATTTTATTTTAAATAATCCAAGTTTTGTACTTTTATTATTAAATTGGAAATCATTTGTTTGATTATTATACATCATTTGAGTTTTCAAATCTGATGATAAAGTCAAAGTAAATTGATTAATAAATGGTTTGGTAATATCAATTATTTCATTACTCTTCATACTTACACTTAATGGAATTGATTTTGTAAATAAATCATAACGATTAGAATTTTCTCTTTTTCTAAAGAATAAACTATTCTTCTTTGCAATTGAAGTTAGTTTACCTGTTTCTTCGGAAAAATAATATTCTCTTTCCTTTTTGTCAAATAATTGTGAATCAGATGTAGTTAAAACATTTTTATTGTTCTCATCTCTTAACCTATCATCTATACCCGCTTGATAAAATAATGGAATTACACATCTATCATAAATATATTCAATTCCATTCCTAAATTGAACAACATTAACTCTAACTTCATGAATTACTGAAACTAGTGCAGTCTCCATATTACCATAATTAAGACATGAACTTGGTAAAAAGTTACCTATACTGTTCACATTATCATTGAAATCAATGAAAAAAGAAAGACATAAATTATTATCCCTTGAATTAAATTTATTTGGTAAAACATCATCAAGATTCATCCTTTTATTCTTTACATAAATAACAGATTCCTTTTGTATACGATTCTTTGATTTAACACCCATTCTTTCTATAATTTCAAAATAACAAATTTGTACTGTAGTGACAATTGAATAATCAAGAAATTGAATATAATCAGCTGGTTGATTGAAAATCATACGTAAAGTACCTGAAACTCTATTATGCATTGGTGAATATTTCTTAAAATTTGGTGGATTTGAATATGTTATTTCATAGTCAACTTTTGTCATTGTGTAGTTGTCGTTGTGTTATAAAGTTAACGTAGATGACATCCGTGTGGCGGATCATGGATGGTATTTATAAAGAATTGGAAATAAGAAAGTACCGAAAGATAAGTGGCTATAGAGAATAAATTAAATTAATAGAACATGTGGGTTTCGGTAATTTCCCAAGAGGGTAATACCTTAGATAAGCTAAGCCTTCTAATGTTGATCATTTTCATTATACATTTTCATTATACATTTTCATTATTTAGTCATTCATTTATTTATAAATTGCAAATACTGTGTTTCACTCTCTTCGTAGGAAGGTGGTGGTAGCATAACCTCTTCAGTTTCATCTCCCAGACGTGTTTCCATTTCAGGTGAATATCTCTCAGTATTTGGATTGTTTTGATAAGTTACATTTTCATTATATTGTGAAGAATTATTAATCATTTTAAATAAATCATCGATTTTATTAAATATTTGTTTCTTTGCTTCTTCCACTTCTTCATTATTAATTGGATTTTTACCAGGTGTGACAGTTTTAGTTATTTGTTCAATGAAAGGTTGAATATTTTGAAGTTCTTTATTTGATAAATTTGTTGTAAAGTTGTTGATATTAGTTGTAGTTGTGTTTGTTGTAGTAGTAGTATTTGCTGTACTTGTGGTTGTAGTTGTGGTTGTAGTTGTGGTTGTTTTGGTTTCATTCTTTGTTTTTGGTTTATTCTTTGAGGTTTTATTTAATGATGAAATGGTTTCCCATGATTTAGTAGATGAATTGGATAGTTTCCTTTCAAGTTTTTCCTTTTCAACAATTTCTTCCTTTAATTCTGCCCTTTTAGATTGATAATCTAATGGGAAGTTAAATGTTGATAATGTATTAATATTATAATTTATAACAGTTGATTCATTATTTGCATCACAAATACTCCAATTAAATGTTAAACTTGCAATATTACCAAACCATGCAGGTGTAAATCCAGTTGTTAATATAGTTTTAGAATATAATAAATCTAATAATGAAGTTTTCAAATTAATTTCACAATGTTTTAATAATTTATCATTATCAATGTTCATAAAATAATATTCTTTCTCTTTATCATATTGGAAATCTTTAATATCAAAGAATAATTCCTTGAATGGTATATTCATAATTGGTGTATATATCGTATCTTTAACAATTAAATCATCATATTGAATTGTAATTTTATTTCTAACTTCTAATGTTAATGAAAGTATTTTAAATAATCCAAGTTTTGTACTTTGATCATTAAATTGGAATTCCTTTGATTTATTATTATTAGTATCAAAATTTTTTAAATCAGAAACTAGTTTTAAATTAAATTGTTCAATAAATGATTTAGACATATCATGTTCAGGTTTTGTTTCCACTTCAATAGATAATGGAACTGACCTTGTTGGTGATTCATATCCATTTGACTTAGAACTACTTTTGCTGAATATACTATTCTTTCTCTTAGAAACGGGTATTAAAGATTTATTTTCAATTGAATAATAGAATGCCTTTTCTTTTTCTTGGAAGAGATCAGATTTTGAGAAAATTGAATAATTATGTTTATCCTTTATATTTGTTTCAATATTATAATCTGAACGTGATTGATAAATCAATGGTATTTTACATTTACTTAAAACTTTCTCTGTTGATAAAAATCCTGATTTTTTTTGAATTATTTCAACTTTAATATCATAATAAATTGAAAATTCCCCCTTATTTTTATTACCAATTTTAGAACATGAACTTGGTAAAAACATATCATTTGGGAATTCATGTTCGAATTGAATTTTCAACTTTTGATCAGTATAATATGAATAAGTTTTAGTTTTCGGATTAAATTGAAATTGTAAATATTTATCTAAATCAGCCTTCTTTGTTTTAACATAAAAGGGGAAATTTTGTGAAATTAATGATTTATGTGGTTTAAGTGAATCAGGTGCATTTTTATTCTTAATTAAATGAGTTGAAAAATAAGTTATTTCAGCTGTACCAACTAATGAATAATTAATTGATTTAATAAATTTAACAGTATCTTTAAATTCTATATTTATTGTACCTGAAACTTTATTATTAGCTGGTGAATATTTAAAATTATTTGGTGGATTTGAAAGAGTTATATTGTATTTAATTGAACTTGTGAACATTGTCTGTGGAGATTGATATATAATCTAATTATGATTAATGAAACGACAATAAAGAGGATATAAGATCAAATAAATAAGATATACAAAAAGAAGGGTATACAAAAAGGAACGTGCAATTAAGTTACAGTCACTGATTCATTACAATCATCAATTTGATCAACAACTCAAGACAATAAATAAAGACATGTGCACAATAAATAATAATTAAAGACAATAAGGTACCGCCTCTAAGATAGGATACGTCATTAATTTAAGAGCGAGGATTTGGTGGGCGAAAAGAACATTCCTTATTGGGTAATAGTGAAGATAAGATTATTTATTCACTGTACATTGGTGGTGGTGCATTATAACTCTCTCCTAACATCCTCTTATTCATTAAAAATCCAGGGGTGGAGAATGTTTCAAATCTATAATCATATGTCTTACCCATACCATCATCAATTGTTAATTTAAATGATAATGTTGAAGTACCATAATTTAATTCTAAAAATCTATCATCTGGACAACATAAAGTTTCATCTGAGAATTGATATAATGGTTTATTAATATCTGTATCTGTATGATTACTTAACATTTCACTTGTTAAATCAAATTTATAATTACCTTTAGTATCTTCTGTAAAATCACAAATATCAAAATTTAAATTGTTAAAATCAATTTTTGATAATACAAAAGTTCCAGATACTAAAACTAATAATCCTTTATCTGTGATAATCTTTGTTTTATAATTTAATCTAATTTTCAACTTCTTAATTTCAAAATATCCTAATTTAGTACTTTGTCCATTTAATTTAAATTCTACGCTATCATTTGAATTAAAACCATTTTCTAATAAATTAGAACTAATTGAAATTTGTATTTGATTTACAAATGATGTTTTCAAATCTAAAATTTTTGGAATTGCAAATGATACAGTTAATGGAATTGTTCTCATTGAATCCGTTAAATTATTAGTTTTATATCTATCATCCCATAATTGTCTAAGATTTTTAGTTTTCAAATGTGGATTATTTATTGATGTTGGTATTAAAGCTTTTGACCTTTCATCATAACTAAATTTTTTAATTTTATTTTTAATTAAAATATTATTATGATATTCTAAAATTTTAATGTCATTAAGTTCAGTAAAATTAACGCCTGATTGAAATTGTATAGGTTTTCTATAAGATGCATAAGTTTTAGAATTATCATGGGAACCTTGCCTTTCAATTTTAAAATCAAGATCATAATGTGCTAATATATCACCATAATCATCATCATCAAAACAACATACTGTTGAAGGTAATACTTTATTTTGGGGAAATTCAACTTGAAATTTACAATCAATTTTTTCACCTGAATTAAATGAATATTCATTATTTGATGATTTTTTATTTGGTATTTCAAGATTTAAATTAATTTCAAATAAATGATATCTATCGAATACTTTGGTTTTAGATATTTTTTCATTTACTTTAGTCTTTGGATCAATTTTATAAAATGCATCATATCTAATATAAATTCTACCACTAAAAATTAATAAAATTTTATTAATTCTTTTAACATTTTCCTTAAATTTTAAATGTAAAATTCCATTAATAATTGGATTTATTACTGAATATCTATTATGTGGTGGGGCATCTAATAATTCAACATCAAATACAACTGATTTACCAAACAGTGGCATTTTTGATTAAGAAGAATATAAAATGGAAATAACTAATCAATCAGATTAAAATTGTGATTAACTATTTTGATATATATTAATATAATACATCAAGCACTCACTTCGCAGGAGGAGGGACCAATTATATGATTTCTCAAAAATGAAAACACCACTTAATTAACAAGAAGGGATATTATTCAATTTTGAAAACTTTAATGTCATTAATAATATGTTTTCGTAGACATTAATGCCATGTGGTACATATATTATATAGTGTATATAAATGACTCGAATATAATTATTAGATAGTCAGATATTAGCCATAATAGGCAATAATGGCAGTACCCGAGATGCGATTATGTTCTGTTTGATAATTTTCAGAATATGCGAGAAAAGGGCACTTTTCTCAAAATGTTTTTTTTCAAAATGAATTGGGGTATTGGGTGAATGTGAAGTGTAATTTTTTTGCTGTTTCTTCAATTATATTGATAAAATGATAGTATTGTAGTACATATCTAGTGTTTTCAATGGTTTTGGAAGCTTTTAACAGTGATCGTTTTCAATATTTTGGAAAAATCTTTGTTTTGATTGGTGATTTTAAAAAAAATTTACATTGTATAGAATTTGTAAAATTCATTAAAAACAAAGATACGTTTTCCAGCAATTTAATAATTTTAATCGATAGCCAAAAATCATAATTATGGTTTCGTAATTTTAAACCACACAATTAACAAGCAGAATTAGTAATAAATTCCTTAAAATAAAAACAGTCACGTGCACAGACAATTACGAGAATGTCAACACCAAAGAACAAACATAACAACCCCTCTGTAGCTCAGTTGGAAGAGCGCGAGACTGTAATAGGCTTAAACAGCATACAAGACATCTTGAGGTCGCTGGTTCGATCCCGGCCGGAGGGAGCGTATTATATTTTTTTTCTTTTTAAGCAGGTAAATTTTTTTATTTTACAATTATTGACATGAAATTTTCAGTAGGTTAAAAAAATTTTTTTTTTATTAAAGATTATTATTTCTGAAAAATATTTTTTCTTTCTATAGACACTAGGAACAATCAATTACCTTTGATTTATACAATGGAAGGGGCTAGATTGAATTTAGCATCTTTGAAAGATAAAGTTACCAATGCATTAGTTGGTAAGGATGAAAAAAAACAGAAAAAGCAAGATAAAAAGAATTCAAAGAATGATAAAAAATCTAAATCTAAAGGTAAAGAACAATCTGTAAATAATGAAATTTTACGTCGTGAAGCATTAGAATTAGGTGCAACTGATGAAGATTTAAAACTTGTTGAAGAATTAAATGCTGATGATGATGAACTTAGTGAACAAGAATTTGATGATGATAATAATAATATTAAAATTGATTCAAAATTAACTAATGAATTAACTGATTTTATGAAAGAAATTGGTTTAAAAGGTCATACTGTTAAAGATGTTGAAATTGAAGATGATGAAGTTACACCTGAATTAGTTTCTGAAGAAGAAGAAGAGGATGAGGAGGAGGAAGATGATGATGAGGAAGATGAGGAAGAAGCTGAAGAAGAAGAATCTGAAAAAGAAGAAGCAGCAGAAGAATCCGAGGAAGAAGTAGAATCATCTGAATCTGAAGAAGAAACTGCGAGCAATTCCAAAGAAGAAGAAACAAAAGTTAAATCCAAAAATCCAGACAAGATTGTAAATTTACAAACAGTTATCTCTGATAGACTTACAGTTCAACCAAGAAATGATTGGTATAATATTCCATTAAATTTAGAAAATATTACACCTGATAGATATTTAAAACAACAAGATATTGATGAATTATATGAAAAGGCTAAAAGATTAATTGAAGAAGATAATAAAATTTATGATGAAGAATTTAATAAATCATCATCACAAAAACGATTCCTTTCACAAATTTTAACAGGTGGTACATTATCAGATAAAATTTCTGCATTAACATTATTAGTTCAAGAAGCTCCATTACATAATTTAAGAGCATTAGATAATTTATTTAATATGTGTCAAAAAAAGTCAAGAACTGCTGCAATGCAATGTGTTGATGCATTAACAGATTTATTAGTTAGTACAATTTTACCAAGTGATAGAAAATTAAAATCTTTTAAGAAACAACCATTAAGTAAAAATTTATCAAATGAACAATTAATTTTAATGTATTTTGAAGATCATTTAAAATCATTATATTTCAATTTTATTACAATGTTAGAAAAATTATCACATGATTCAATTTTATATGTTAGAATGAAAATTGTTTCACATATATTTTCATTATTAAAGGCAAAACCTGAACAAGAAGCAAATTTATTAAGATTAGGTGTTAATAAATTAGGTGATATTGATAATAAAGTTTCATCTAAAACATCATATCAAATTTTATTATTAGAACAAGAACATCCTGCAATGAAACAAATTATTTGTGAAAGTGTAATTGATATTGTTTTCAGATCAAATAATGAACATCATGCATTATATTATTCAATTAATACATTAAATCAAACAATTTTAACAAATAAGGATGAAAAATTAGCAAATAAATTAGTTGATGCATATTTTGCATTATTTGAAAAATTATTAATTAAAACTGATAATGAAAATATTGGTAAATTTAAGGAAACTGAACATCAAAAGGAAGGTAGAAGAAAGCAAAAAGTTAAAAGAGGTAAAAAAGGTGGTAAAAGTGTTAAAAATGAGAAAGATGAAAATGATATTGTTGAAGAGAAAAATAGTAAAATGTTTGCAGCAATTTTAACAGGATTAAATCGTGCTTTCCCATTCTCTAATTTCCCAATGGATATATTTGAAAATCATTTGAATATTCTTTATAAAATAACTCATAGTTTAAATTTTAATACATCAGTTCAAGCATTAATTTTAATTCAAACAATTACAAATAAATTTTCAGATAATTTACATAAGGATAGATTTTTTAGAACATTATATGAATCATTATGGGATGAAAGATTATTAAATTCCTCTAAACAAGGTATTTATTTAAATTTATTATATAAATCATTAAAGGATGATGATAATTCTTCAAGAGTTTTAGCATTTGTTAAGAGAATATCACAAGTTTGTCTTAATTGGCTTAATATTGGTACAATATCAGGTATGATTTTCCTTTTAATTCAATTAGAGAGAGAAATTCCAGAAATTAGAAATTTATTTATTAATACACCAATGGATGAAGAATTATTGAAAAAAATTGAACAAGAGGAATCACTTGATGAAGTTAAAGAAAAGGAGAATTCTAATAAAGTTTATGATTCTAAAAAGAGAGATCCAAAATTTGCTAATGCAGATAAATCATCAATTTGGGAAATTCAATATTTTATTAATCATTATCATCCAACTGTTAGATCATATGCAGAAAATTTTATGAAATTTGATGAAATGAGTAAAAATGAAAAGAAATTAATTACCAAACCTGATTTAGGATTATATACATTATCACATTTCCTTGATAGATTTGTTTATAAGAAAGCTAAAAGTAAGGCAAATTTAAAAGGTTCATCAATTATGCAACCATTAGGTGGTTTACATACAGGTAATTTATTAG
Organism: Pichia kluyveri; assembly: GCA_030062975.1. Taxonomy (NCBI): domain Eukaryota; kingdom Fungi; phylum Ascomycota; class Pichiomycetes; order Pichiales; family Pichiaceae; genus Pichia; species Pichia kluyveri. Next base: position 851,179 of record CP125799.1, on the reverse strand, counting down.
TTCGTGCAACAGGTATTGAAAATACTGATATACCAGCCAATACAGAGGATTGGCTTTCTAAAAAGGCAAATCAAATCAAACCTGAAGATGAATTTTTCTATCAATATTTTAGTACAAAACAAGATAAATTAATGCGTTCAAAATTTGATAAAGAAATGAATGAAAGAGCAAAGAGACGTGAAGATGAAGATGAGGATAGTGAATTAGATGATGATACAGTTTGGAATGCATTAGTTGCAAGTAATCCTGATGTTGAAGGTGATGAAGATAATTATGATGATGATTTATCTGATTTAAGTATGTCTGATATATCTGATGATGAAGAAGATGAGGGAGATAAAGAAGTTATTGAAGATGTTGAAGATGATGGAGATGAAGAAGTTATTGAAGATGTTGAAGATGATGGAGATGAAGATGATGAGGGTAGTGAAGCTGATTCAGAGGAAGAATCTGATGAAGATGGACCTGTTAAATTAAGAACACTTGAAGGTATGGATGAAGAATTTAACTCCGAGGAAGAAGAAGTTGAAGAAAAACCTAAGACTAAGAAGGAAAAGAAATCTAAATCTAAATCTAAATCCAAATCCAAGACTGATAATAATGGTGAATTATTATCAGATGGAGAGGATGTTAAAGTATTAATGGAAGATGATGAATCTGATGTTTACGGCAGTGAAGAATCCGAATATGAAAAAGATGATGGAAAGAACGATAAAAAGAGAAAGAATGACGATAACAGCAGTAAGAACAAGAGAGTTAAGTTCTCATCATTACCAACCTTTGCCTCAGCAGAGGACTATGCGGAATACCTCCAATCATCCTCTGATGAAGAGTAAATAAAGTAAATAGATAACTTAAATAACTAAATAGATAACCCAAAGTGACGTAATAATAAAGTGCGGAATTAGCTGGTTCCTGAAATAGTAATAATTTGGGATAAAACTGTTGGTACCTGACGAGAATTTAATTTAGGGTCGGGGGCATTGGTTTTCCCTATCTTCTCTGTCTTGGCCCTGTTGATTTCTTCTTATTAATATTATCTTTCTTTCTTTTGCCAATGAGTGTTAATAACTCCTCTCACTCACCCTTTGATGAGTTTGTAACAGACAGTCCAGTTATTAAACGTCGTAAAACTTCTAAATGGCCAATTGAAGTTGAAAATGCCTTTGAGGAAGCTGCTTCAATTATACCAAAACAATCAATTAAAAATATTACAATTTGTGGTTCAAAACATGGTAGGAGTAGATATATATTATTCTATATTTATTATAAAACTGGTTCAATTAGAAATATAGGTCAAATAACTTCTCATATTCAAGCAATTACTAAAAATAATAAAGATGATAGTAATAACAATAATAATAACAACAATAACAATAACAATAACAAAGATAATAGTTCTAATAATGATATACTAAATTTAATGTTAAATGGTCCTGGGGAGACTGAAGAAATATGTGAAAATTTTACTAATATATTTACTAAAATTGTTAAATCATTACCACCTAAATTATTATCTGGGGACTTTAAAAATCTTGAAACTAAAAATCAAATGGAAAATCAAAGGAAGGAAATAAATAAATTAGTTAATAATAATCATGATAATGTCATTATGAATACTAATCAACCACCAATTAGGGTCAATATTAAGAAATTTGAAATGGTTTATATAAATTTTAAATTAATTGATGATTCTCATATGTTTTCAACATTATCACCACCAAGTTTATTATTTGATGAAATAAATGAAATTTCAATTGATAAAGATTTATTGAATGCTAAATATCCTGAAACTTATAAATTATTAATTAAAGAGAAAAATGGTCTAGATAATTTAAATAATTAAAGATTCCAATAATTCATGCAAAATCTTCGATGTTTTTACCACCAATAACGAAAAGTTTATTAAATGGTTATTATAATTTTTCAATTAAATTAAGTTTTAATGAATTAATGAAAGAGGATAATAAATATGGTATATTGACAATTATAACATCAAAGAAAGTTTTAATTCAAGAAAATTTTGAAATTTTAAATTCTTCAATTAGTAAAAATAAAAAGAATGAATTAATTATAAATTCTAAAATTGGTACAAATTATTGGAAAAATTATCTTTCAACAAAGAGGAGGGAAATGATTTATAATGGTAATGATCCTCAATTAATTAAACTTCAAGAAAAATCAATTGAATTAGAGATTCAACCTTTAAAAATTCAACAATTTATAATATATTGTGGTGAAAATAATTATAATGATGGTAATAATATTAATATTGATAATTTAAATTTAAATGATGTTAGATGTATACTTATTTGGAGATTTAATAAAGTTGATAATCAATCACAAGCAATTACAACATTTACGAAAATTAATTCAATAATTGATAAAGATAAAGAAAAAGATGAAGATAAAAATGAAAGTATAATTGATGATAGTATGAATAAGAGTAATAGTTTATTTTCATTAAATGATCGAATATCATATGAAAATATTATAACACCACCAACTACAAAGAGAAGTTCAGTACCTATTGATCAATATAGTTCGAATAATCAATATTTAAACAATTATTATAATGGTAATTCATATTATAATAATTATTATTATAATGATAGAAATTATTCAATGCCAATAATAAATTTTATTAATAATGATCATATTAATAATAACATCAATGATGCTGAAATAATAAATAATAATAATGATATTATAACTAATAATGAAATATTACCAACTAATATAACACTTATAAATAATAATTATAGTACAAATCATTTAAAGGATGTATCACCAATAACTAAATATTTCCAAATTGATGATAAATTACTTGATAGTGAAGATAATATTAATATAAATAATGAAGAGGATAGTTATTTACTTGGTAAGAAAAGATATGGGTATAAAATGTAAATAACGATAAAGTACATGAATAAATTCAATATTTTGACCAAATTGATTTTGTTGATGAATCAATTAATTCAATTGAATTATTTATTTTATCTAAATCATTAAGAATTTCTAATTTACGTTGTTCCATTAATTTAAAACCTTCACTTTCATTAATATTAAACCAAGTTACCATTTCCATTTCCTTTTGATAATCATCATCATTATTATTATCAATATTATCTTCAATATTAGAATTATTATTTGTTTCATTGCTTTCTTTATTATCTTTAGTTTCTTCATCATTTTCTTTACTTTCCTTTGTAGAATTTTTAGAATTTTTAGAATTTATATCATTATCAACCTTTTCTGGATTATCATTACCTTTACTATCATCATTAATAAATTTTTCATTAAAATTATTCCAAATATTATAAAATTCATCAAATGAATTATCAGTTAATTTAACCATTTCAATTAATAAACCTAATTGTGAAATTTTCAAATTTTCTAAATTTTCAACATATTTATTTGAAAAAAAATTTAAATTTTGAAGTTTGGAAACTTCATCAATTATTTGTGATTCCTTATATTCAATTTCATCATTTTTACAATTTTGCCATGTAGTTTTCAATTTATCACCAATTTTATTATTAAATTGTTTATTATTAAGATTTTTATAACTTTCATTATCATCATCAATACCTACATTACTTACAAGATCTTGATTATAATCGTCGTCATCATCTGTAGATGTTTCATCATCTGAATAATAATCATTATTATCATCTAATGCATTTATATCATTAATTGAATAATTATCATTAATATTTGAATCATTTGTAGTTGTACGTCTTTTAATTGATTGTAAATTTGAACTTTGATATGTATTTATATGATTTATTAAAGGGTTAGTTATATTATTGTTATTAACAATAGCTTGGTCAGCGGTTATTGTTGTATTGAATGGATTTGAATATGATGAATTTATTGAATCATTTATTGATAAATTATTTGAAATTAAATCATCACTATCTAATGCCTCTAAATCAATATTTGAACTTTCATCACTAATATTGTTGTCTCTTACTGAATATACACTCATTTGTAAAAAGAAAGTAGTGAGGGAGGGATGGATGGATAAATTAATTAGATTAATTTTAGAGATTAAAATATTATTTATGATAATGAAAAGAAATTACATGTAGTAAAAATAGATACTTAAATATAAAATATATAAGAAGTTAATTAATTAAATTAAATTAAGTATAGTTAATTTATTCTTGGTTAAGTAAAGCATCTCTCTTTTCAGCTAATCTTGCAGCTCTTCTTTCTCTTGCAGCTTTATTTCTAATTCTTCTTGCTTCAGCTTCTTCCTTTAATGCTTTTTCTCTTAAAGCTTCAGCCTTTGCTTGAATAACATGTTCAACTAAAGCTCTTTTATGTTTAAAACTATTACCCTTAGCAGATTTATATAAAGCATGGTATAAATGTCTATCAATTTTACCAGCTGCTCTATATTTAGCTAACAATCTTCTTAAAACTCTTAATCTTCTCATCCATAAAACTTGAGTTGACATTCTTGCATTAGCGGTACCTTTTCTTTTACCATAACCCATATGTCTACCACCTCTCTTTGATTCAGCTAAAGCTCTTGCATGAGATCTTGAATGAACAGTTGTTGGTTTTTTAACAATTGAACCATTCTTGTATAATTTTCTAATTGAAGCTCTTGAATTTGCTTGAGCAAGTTCAGTTGTCTCAGCTGGATCTAACCAGATTTTTCTTTCACCACAACCTAAAACTGATGCAGCAAGTCTTTTTTGTAAACGGAGGTTAGCCCTGTAATAGATAGATAAAAAAAATATGTTAGTATTTTGTATTCTATTATAGAATTATTTGTCATATCATATCATATCAAAATACATACATTGTAGTATATTATTTGAATAGTTTTAATAGAAAAGTGTTTTATTTAAAGTGATTATTAATTAATAATTAGAAAAAATTTCTCTCTATGATTTTTTTTTCAACTAATTTTTTTAAATAAATAAGTGGCTAATTTGGAATTTTCAACTTGTAGAGTGTATGATATGATTGATATTATATGATATGACGATAGTTATAGTATTATACGTACATCTTTGAATACTTGTTGTGCTAGAAAGTAAGTAAAAATAGGTAATATAATAATTATAAAATTAAAACTATAATATAGAATAAAATCATAAAATCAGTAATATTATAATATTGAGATAATTTGATAGTAAGACCAAGGGTGGAGGAAAATATTTTAATGGAGGAAAATTACTGTGGCAGTGGGGGAGCGTACAGAGGGATTGGTGGGGGATAGTGATGGGGAAAATTTCTCACTTTTTTTTTTCTTAATTTATTGTGACTGTTTATTAGTAAATTGTTTCTTTATTTTTTTTCACTTCCTTTCCTCTATTACGTAATAAGCAACACCCTGCGCACCGCGTGTAGCCCTTTGTAGTGACACGTGTTCTGCACGTGACAGGGTTATCATAAGAATTTTTTTTTAGTAATATTATTTATTTAGGAAAAAAAATTTTTTCACTTTATTTAAGATTAAGATACTTCATTAGTTTCATTTACATTTGAGCAACCCACACAACTTATCACAATGGCACATTCATTAAGATCTAAATCCAAAAAAGTTACAAAGAAAGCTAAATGTTTTAATCCAAATTCAGATTATTTTAAAGCTGCTCAAGAGAGAACTTTAAGATTAGCTGAAAAGCAAAAGGAAAATTTATTGAAGCAAGATCAATTAAATAAAGAAAATAAAGATGAGAGTAATAGTACAAGTACTACTACTAATCCATTAGATATTCCAGTTGAAGAATTAGTTAAAGTTAAAACTCATGGTTGGAGAAATTCTAGAGCTTCAAATTATAAAAAGAAAGTTGCTTCAAAGAAGAAGAATAAGACAATGAAATTTTAATTCTAGTCTTAATTATATTATAACTATTTTAGAACATTACTTTTTTGCTACGCTTTGTATAATGTATAGTCATTATATATCAATTTTAATCTATTATATTATCTTATTATCTTATTATCTTATTATCAATATGATATACTCTATACTATACTTACGTAATCACCGTCATTATTAATTAGATACTACAGTAAAGTATTGTAAAGGATAGATAATACTATCACTATACTATACTAATACCATCATACAATACAATACAATACAATACAGAATATAAAGATAATAACTATTAAAACCAAGCCACTCATATACCATTATAGCAACCACATGTAATAATAATCCATTAACTCCATATATTAAACAATAGAGTTTTTCCTTTTTTTGATGAGCATGTCCTGATTACACTTTTATTAAATTATTCCTTCTTTATCAGTTGTTTCTTCTATTTCTTCATTTACTAAACTCAATTACATTCATTCAACACTATAATTGTAGTTATACACATATACAACTCATAATCATTCACTTTTCATTTATCTTAAATTATTCAATCACTTCAATTACTATTCATTTACCCCATATTTTTCCCACATTTTAAATTATCCGTTCAATAATCAATTTTTGCCCACTTCATTAAAATGACTAAAATTGTACTTTTACGTTTAGATGATACTGGTAAACCATTGATTTCTAATATTTCCGGTGGTGTTTTAACTTTCCCCGCTTGTCCACCTGATCAAAATATTAATGATAATAATAATAATAATAATAATCAACCATTATTTACTTTAAGATTTTATATAGTTTCAGGTTCAAAAATTTGTAATAATGGTAAAATTTGGACAAATGTTGTTAAAAATTATAATGATAAATTTCAAAGAGATAAATTCCATTCAATTGATATCGAAAGTTCTGTTTATAAAGATGTAATGGTTGATATCGATATTTATAAACCAGGTTCTTATTCTTATTATATTACTTATAATAGTTTAATTAATATATTTGATGATAATAATATTAATGAAATTAATGAAATTAATTCAAATGAAATTTGTGTTAAATCATTGGAATATCATTTTGTTGTACCTCCTTCACTTTTCATTAATAATAAATATTTAACCTTTAATTCAATTACAATGCAATCAGTTATTTCAAAATGGGTTGGTAATGATTTTAATGAAAATTGGTTACCACTTTTCGAAAATATTAAAAATAAAGGTTATAATATGATTCATTTTACTCCTTTACAAAAACGTGGTGAATCAAATTCTCCTTATTCAATTTTCGATCAATTACAATTCGATGATGAAATCTTCTCAAATGGTGAATCAGATGTTAAATTTATGATTAATTTATTAGAAGAAAAATATGGTATTTTATCAATGACTGATATTGTATATAATCATACAGCTAATAATTCACAATGGATTATTGATCATCCCGATGTTGGTTATAATCAAAAAACTGCTCCTCATTTAATTTCTGCAATGGAATTAGATGCTTTATTATTAAAATTTAGTTGTAATATGAAAGAATTAGATTATCCAACTATAATTAATAATATTGATGATTTAAATAAAATTATTGATGGTATTAAAATTCATGTCTTGGGTGAATTAAAATTATGGGAATTTTATATTGTTGATATTAATAATCATTCATCTAAATTAAATGATGTTTGGCATAATAAAATTGAAAAATGTTTCACTAAAATTGATATACCTTATGAAATTATTAATAATTTACCAAAATTATCAAATTTTATAATTGATAATTGTAAATTAAAAGATTTTAATATCTTAGATGTTAGATTTTCAAATAGTTTAAATATTTTAAAATTTGCAAATATTTTGGCAAATATTTATGGTTTAAATTCAAATTTTAATGATATAATTTATTATAATGCTCAAAAAATTTTAGATGAAATTAATTTATCATTATATCGTACTTATAATATTGATAATGATTCAATTATAACTCAATTATTTAATAGAATTAATTATCTTAGATTAGATTCAAATGGTCCAAAATTAGGTGAAATTAATCCTTATAGTCCATTAACTGAACCTTATTTTACAAGATTTAAAGATTCTAATGGTGAAAATTGGGCTTTAGCTAATAATGGTTGGATTTGGGGTGCAAATCCTTTGGTTGATTTTGCATCAAATCAATCAAAATCTTATCTTCGTAGAGAAGTTATTGTTTGGGGTGATTGTGTTAAATTACGTTATGGTTCAAATTATAATGATTCACCTTATCTTTGGGATAGAATGTTTGAATATACTAAATTAATGGCAAAATTATTTCATGGTTTTAGAATTGATAATTGTCATTCAACTCCAATTCATGTTGGTGTTGCAATGTTAGATGCTGCAAGATCAGTTAATCCAAATTTATATGTTGTTGCAGAATTGTTTAGTGGTTCTGAAGAATTAGATATTTTATATGTTGAAAAATTAGGTATTTCATCATTAATTAGAGAAGCAATGCAAGCAAATTCTGTTAGTGAATTATCAAGATTATGTCATAAACATGGAGGTAGACCAATTGGTTCATTTAGATGGTTACCATTAGATTTAATTGCATATCCTGCTCATCCACTAGAATTTGAAAAAAGATGTTCAGAAGATATGAAATGTAAATCTGAAATTCCAATTCCTCAATTAGTTACATCACAGGAACCTCATGCATTATTTATGGATTGTACTCATGACAATGAAACTCCAAATCAAAAGAGAACAATTGAAGATACTTTACCAACTGCTGCATTAGTTTCATTTTGTTCATGTGCAAATGGTACAACAATGGGATTTGATGAATGTTATCCAAATTTATTAAATGTTGTTACTGAAAAAAATAAATATATTTATGGATTAAATTTAGGTATTTCAAAAGTTAAAAAATCATTAAGTGATATTAGACATGAAATTGCTAATCAAAGTATTGAAGATATTGAACGTAATGAAATGTATGTTCATCATGAAAATGAATTTATAACAATTCATAGAATTAATGCACAAACAGGTTTAGGTTATTTATTAATTGCACGTACTAAATTTTATCAAGATGGTGATCAAAGTTTAAAACCAATTGTTTTACATGGTGTTAAGGCAAAACATCAATTTTCTTATGCATTAATTAATAAATCAAATGACGATAATAATAATAATGATAATAATGATGATGGATTCATTCATCCAATGGAAACGGAATTGAAAACTTTAGATCCAATTAATTGTAATTTTGATAGTGATGAAAGATCAACAACTATTTCAATACCAGATTATTTTCCTCAAGGTTCAATTGCAGTTGTTCAAACACAAATTATTGGATGTGATGAAGAATTAGATGAATTTGTTAGAACTGGTGCAATTGAAGCTGCAAAGGATTTATCATTAGTTGATTTAAATTGTATTTTATATAGATGTGAATCTGAGGAAAGAGATGCAACTAATGGTGAATCTGGTGTTTATACAATACCTAATCATGGATCATTAGTTTATGCAGGTATTCAAGGTTGGATATCAGTTTTAAGAGATATAATTGATAAAAATGATTTATCACATCCATTATCAGATCATCTTAGAAATGGTAAATGGGCATTAGATTATGTTACAAATAGATTAATTCCTTATGAAAATGATGATAATTCAATTAAAGTTTTCAGAATTTGGCTTGAAACAAGATTTAATAAGATTAAAGATATACCAAATTTCCTTATTCCAAGATATTTTGCATTAATTATTGGTGTTGCATATGAAGCATTAAGATTTACTGCATTAAGTAAAATGACTAAATCAATTCAAAATTCAACTGTTTTCATTCAAACATTAGCAATGGTTTCAATTCAAATGATTGGTAAAATGAATAATGCATCAATTCATCCATTTAAGAAAATCCCATCAATGGCAGCTGGATTACCACATTTTAGTTACGATTTTATGAGATGTTGGGGTAGAGATGTATTCATTTCAAGTAGAGGATTATTATTATCAACTGGTAGATATGATACTGCAAAAGATCATATATTATGTTTTGGTAAAACATTAAAACATGGATTAATACCAAATTTATTAGGATCAGGTAAGGAACCAAGATATAATGCAAGGGATGCAGTTTGGTTTTATTTACAATTTATTCAAGATTATATTACATTAGTACCTAATGGATCAAATATTTTAAAAGAAAAAGTTAAAAGAAGATTTTCATTAGATGATACATATTTCCCATTTGATGATGAAAGAGCATTTAAAGTTGAAAGTTCAATTGAAGATATAATTTATGAAATTTTAAGTAGGCATGCAAAAGGTATTAAATTTAGAGAGGCAAATGCAGGTGAAAAGATTGATTCACAAATGAGAGATGAAGGATTTAATATTGAAATTAAAGTTGATTGGGAAACAGGTATTTTATTTGGAGGTAATCAATGGAATTGTGGTACATGGATGGATAAGATGGGAGAATCAACTAAGGCAGGTAATAAGGGATACCCAGGTACACCAAGGGATGGTGCACCAATTGAAATTATTGGATTACTGAAAAGTTGTTTAAGATTTGTTATTGAATTAAATGAGAAAGGATTATTTAAATATGATTCAGTTATTAATCAAAATGGTGATAAGATTACATTTAAGGAATGGGATAATTTATTAATGGAGAATTTTGAGAAATGTTTTTATATACCAATTAATTCAGATGATGATTCCAAATATGAAATTAATTCAAGTATTGTTCATAGAAGAGGAATCTATAAGGATGTCTATAAATCAACTAAAGAATATGAAGATTATCAATTAAGAGGTAATTTCCCAATTGCATATAATGCAGCACCAGAATTATTTGTTCAAGAACATGCATTACATGCAATTCAAATGACTGATAAGATATTAAGAGGTCCAGTTGGTTTACGTACATTAGATCCAGGAGATTTAGAATATAAACCATATTATCATAATGGAATTGATAATGAAGATTTTGCAACATCAAAGGGTAGAAATTATCATCAAGGACCTGAATGGGTTTGGATTTATGGATATTTCCTTAGAGCATATGCTAAATTACATTTTAGTGAAATTGATAGATGTAATATTGATAGATGTACACCAAGTTCATATTTACAACAATTAATTTGGGTTAGATTAATTGAACATAAAAAATGGATTCATGAAAGTGAATGGGCAGGATTAACTGAATTAACTAATAAAGATGGAATTATTTGTCAAGATTCAAGTCCAACACAGGCATGGAGTGCATCATGTTTACTTGATGTTTATTTAGATGCCTGGACAGAATACAATTTGTAATATTTTGATTAAAAAATAGATAGATGTATAGCTTTGTTAATAACTAATTTTATTATATTAGGGGATACTAAAATGCCCTTTTTGTAATTATATTAGCATATTTGTTTGTATGTTTTGTTTGTTTCTTTTTGTTTTGTTTTGTTTCGTTTTGTTTTCTTTTGTTTTGTTTTGTTTTGTTTATCAGAGAAGAACGTACGTAGTTGCTAGATAGATTGAACATATTGTATTTAATAGGATGAAGTTTTGTAAAATAATTAGTAAAATTGTAACAATTTTAAGTATTTGTGAAATTCAATTAGTTTTATCAAATCCTATTATAATTGAGGAACAACAAGCTGCAATTCCACATGATAGTCTTAATAGTAGTGAAAATATTTTAAATATTCAAGATGATTTCCCAGTTTATGAAAACTTTCAATATATTACAGAGGAGAAAACAGTTTATGTTACATTAAATCCAACAACAATTTTTGTTACAATTACTGAAACTGTTGTACCAACTAATACAATTGTAATTACTGAAACTAAGAAAGAATTTGTAGTTCCAACATCAGTACCAATTTCTAATTCAACATCAATTGAAGAAATTATTAGTTCTGTTATTATTATTGAAACTAAAACTGATATTACAACTTCATTAACAACTGAATATGTTAAAGCAACTAATATTTTAACACCTCCTTCATTATCATTACCAATAAGTAATACAACTATATCATCTACATCAATCTCAATTTCAATTCCAATTGTAACATCATCATCAATTTTAGAAGTTATACCGGGAGCAGGTGAACTTGATATGATTTTAGGTGATCGTAAGAATTTCTTTGAAACTTCTAAATCTTTTAAACCAACAATACTTTCAACATCAATTGTACCATCACCAATTAAATCATCAGTTTCAATACCATCTTCAACAAATGTAATTATTTCAGATACAACAACCCCAATTAATGATTTAACAATTACAAATTCTAATAATATATTTGATCCATTTTCTAATGTTATTACAACATCAACAACACCATCAAGTACAGCAGTTAATTATTCAACATCACAAAGTTATTATACTAAAACACTTTATAATAATAATGGTAGTAGTAATGGTAATGGAACAAATCCTAATGGTAATAATATGACAGGATTGGAACAACTTTTAGAGAATTTTAGTCCATATACTGATCTTCCAGCAGCAGATTATGAATTATCCAATGATGGTAACCGTGTTAAAGTTACAGGATTCATTGGAGCAATTGTTTGTTGTATCTTAGGATATGTTATATAATAAATAGAAGTATAAGTAAAAGTAGAAGTTATTTAGAAATGTATTTTGAAATGTATTTAATGAATGTGTAATACTACCTGTAAGTATGAGACACAGACAGCATACAGGCCAGTAATCATCCAACTACAGCAGATTCCATGAAGATAGATACAGATACAGTACAGAAGAGAATGAAGCTGTAAAAGTTTACTTAACTGAGGAGATGCAAAATTAAAGTACGCAACGACCACAGGGTTTGTATGGTTAATATAGGCTTTCTTTTGCTTTTGGAATACAATACAATATACCAGTGCAAGTTCCACTACTATGGTTGAGGTTAAGAGAACTGTTAGAATTACTACATCACAACATGTATTAAAGGATATTCCAGCTGTTCAAGAAGGTTTCCCAATGAGGGAATGGAGTATTCAAGTTTCATTAGTTAATGATAAAGGATTGGAAGTACCTGCAACAATATTTGATAAAGTTACATATTCACTACATCCAACATTTGCAAATCCTGTAAGGTCATTTAAGAAACCTCCATTTACAATTCAAGAACAAGGTTGGGGTGGATTTGATATTCCAATTACTTTAACATTAATTGATAAAGGTGGTGATAAAAAATTAAATCATGACCTTAATTTTTATAAAGAGAAATATGTTATTGATAAACAAATTTCAATTAATACGACGAAACCAAATTTATTAAAAGAATTAGCAAAATCTGGTCCTGTACCAATGTTAAATGATGAAAATAATAATGGTATCAATAATAATAGTATTAATAATAATAATAATTTAAATAATAATACTGGTATTAATAATGGTACAGATAATTTAAATGGTAATACATCAAGTATTGGTGATAAACGCAAAAATAATAGTGTTACAACAAATGCAAATGAACCAAAAAATATTAAAAGATCAAAAAATGCTGCAAATAAAGGTGGTGTTGATTTAGAGAAAATGGCTGAACTTTTAGTTAAATTAAAGGAAGATGATTTATTAGGTGTAGTACAAATGATTAATGATAATAGAACACCTGAAATGAATATTAAAAATGATGTTGATAATGGTGAATTTACTATGGATCTGTTTACCTTACCTGATACTTTATTGAAAAGTTTATGGGATTATATTAAGAAAAGAGTTGATTAAACTTTCTCCTTTTCGAATTCATTTACTTTAATAATATACTTTTATACTTTAAAATTTTATATATAATATAATTAACTAACTATTTACTATATATAATTAATACATTTTACAATATCTTCATCAAACAGACCAAATTTTAATTGTTTCATCCCTACTTGCAGTTGCAATACCTAAACCATCAGATGATACTTTAACTTTACTAACAATTCCATTATGACCATTTAATGAACCAACAATTTCACCCGTTATTGTATCCCAAATGAAAACACTTGTAGATTCTGCATATGATGTAAACATTAATCTACCACTTTTAGAAAAATCTAATGATAAAACTCCAGGATTATCAATTGATGCTTGCATATTACTCATTAATGATCTAACAGATGTTGACCTTTGATCTTGATTAATATCAAAAGTTGAATTTTGATCATTATTATTGTTACTGTAATTATTATATGTTGGTATTGTATTTTGTAAATTATTTGAATTAATATATTTTCGAACTTTATCAATTGTATAAGTTGATAATTCACCATCACATCGTATATCAAACATTTTAATTGTACCATCATCACAACCACATGTAAAACAATTACCATCAGGGAAAAATTCAATTTCACTTGAATCAAATTTAGAATTAACTAAATATTTTCTACTTGCTAATGGATCTCTTATATCCCATAACATTGATAATTTATCTGATGATGAAGTTACAAATAAATTTGGATTTGAATTATTTAAATCATTTTTATTAATACTTAATGATAAAACATCACCTAAATGTCCATAAAAATGACGTATATAACCACCTTTTGATGTATCCCATAATATACAACTTTTATCTCCTGATGATGTTATTAATTGTGTTGAAGATTTATGTAAAAATGATAAATCTGAAATATATTCTTTATGATCTCGTAAAATTGATAATAAACCTGTACTATTATTGTTATTATTATTATTATTATTATTATTATCATCATTATCAATACTTGTACTTAATTTATAAACAATACAAGTATTATCTAAACCACCAGTTGCAACTAATTGTCCATTATAACTAACATCACATCCCATTATATAAGGATCATCTAATTCAACTAAATTATTTTTTAAACCTTTAACAGCATCCCAAACTAATAAATAACCATCTTGTGATGATGTAACTAAATGTTGATTATCAGGATACCATGCACAACTTGAAACTTTATCAAAATGACCTTTTAAAGTTTTATAATTATTTAATTTATATTTTGTTTCATTATTTGATAAAATATTCTTTTGACAATTATTTGACATTGATTGTAATGTTGCATCTTGATTCTCTTGTTTAATTTTCTTTAATTGTAATGTTAATTGATGTGATGCATTTTGTGCAATATTAACATTATTATTAAGTGTTTTAGATAATTCAAATTGCTTTTGTAATGCAGTTTCTATATTCATTATTATTTCCTTATATGCTTATGAATTAAATTGAAGAAACGAATGTATTTATATAATATATATGATAGTTAATGAATGTAAGAATATATTTCAATTATAGAGAAATATGTATAAAACTAACAAATAAACAACTAATCAATCAACCAAACCAATATAGAATATACAAATTATAAGAGAAATAAAATGAAATGAAATGAAGTTAGAATTCAATACAAAATACAGCCTCCCATATAATATTAAATTACTAATTAATTATTATTATTATTATTATTATATTGTTATTATCATCATATTACGTCCATCCAGCAGACAATAGACGCTCATTTAAAAGAAACATGAAACAACATGAAACAGAATCAAAAACAACATGAAACAACAATTCATTCAATTCATGCTATGCACAGCCTTCTTTGATTACATCATACCCAAAGATCTAACTCTTCAATTGAATAATTATCAGTTAATTTTGAATCAACTGTATCATCAATTGGTCCTAAAACTGGTCCTAATTGTTTAAATGATGGATAATATGGTACCATTGATGAACAACTTGCAATATAAACATTATTATAAATTTTCCAATAAGTTTCCCTAACTTTCCTTGAAGGATGAAATAAACCTGACCAAATATATTTTAAAATTATATTACAACCAAGTACAATATTTAAACATTCAATTGATTCCATAATTTGTAAAATAACATGAGGTGAAGTTTCAAAAATATTTGGCCAAATTAAATTAAGGAAATTAATAAATGCATTTTCATAACCTTGACAATAACTACCTAATGCAATATTTTTGATAACATTTGCACTAATTTGTCTATGAACTAAATCTCTATCAGTTAATGAATCTAATAATAATGGAGTAATTGCATAAATATAATCTGATCCCATTTCTCCAATATATTCAAACATAAATGATAATGCCTTTAAAACACCATTTTGAACATTTTTATCAGGATATCTAAATTCATTCATTAAAATTGGTAAAATTGTAAATGGTTTACAATTTTCTGCAATTATACCAATTGCAACAGCTGTTGAAATTCTTAATTGACGTTCTTGAACTTTTAAATTATTTAATAAAATAACAATTAAATCTGATGGTCCAATAATTTTAGAAATTAATCCAAATGTTTTATTTGCACTTTTCCTAATATTTTTCCTATATGCTTTTAACATTTCCAATAATTCAAATGAAATTCTTAACCATTCTTTATTATTTATAAAATTTTTACCCCTAATTGCAATATCACCAATTAATGGAATTGTCATTTCTTGAACTTTTTCATTCCTATTCTTTAAAATTGGTGTTAATGTTGATAAAATTTGTCCAATTGAAGGATTCAATGATTCAATATTATCAATTTTATTAATAACTTTCCTTAATGCATTTAAAATTGAACCTAAAACATCAGGATAAACTTCACCTAATGATTCATATAATATTGTACATAATCTAATTAATTGATTATCTTCATTACAAATTTTTAAAACGTCAACAATTTGAACAATTAAATCAGCTGATTGTTCTCTAATTTCTGGATCTTTATTCTTTAATCTAAATAAAATTGAACTAATAATTTTCTTTAAATGAATTTTAGATCTAACACCTAAATTATTCATTATATTACCAAATGAATTTAATATAATTAAATTTGAAATTTTATTATTTTTTTCACTATTAATGTGATTTTGATTTTGTAAACAATATAATAAACCATCAATTAATCTATTAATAGTTTTATCATCTAAATCAAATGCACCAAATGATGTTAAAACTTTATCACATGTCTCTAATGTCATTTTCCTAAAAGGTTCTGAATCATCCTTTAAAAATGGTAAAATTTTAATAATTGTCTCTAATGAACCAATTTTCAATGATAATGAATAACATGCATTAATTGTTAAATTAACAATTTTTTTATCTAATGCAGTTCTTCTAATCCAAAAATTTTTAAAAAAAGTATTTGATAAATCTGAATTTTCAATTATATTTCCCTGTAAATTGTTTAATTTACAAATTTTTTCAATTGAAATTAAAATTGATTTTTTAATTTCATCATCATTAAGATTATTATTTGATTCTCTTTTAATTATTTTAAATAATTCAAATGAATAAAAATTTAAATCATCATTATTATCAATTAATGGTATTAAATTACCAAAAGCTTTAATAAAATATGATAATGGTTTACCTCTATGATTTCTTAAACCTTTAAATAATGGATTAATTATAATTTGGAAAGATTCATAACCAAATGGATAACAAGCTTCAATTAATGAAGATATAGTTGAAGCTGTAATTGTTCTAACATTTAGAATTTCATCATTAAGATTTTTAGAAATAATTAATATAAGTTCATTAATAAAAGGTCTAATTGAATGTTTCATTAAAATTGAAATTGGTTGAATAATTTTTATACCTGTAAATCTAATTAGATAATTTTTCCTTGAATTACAAACAATTTTTAAAAATGGTAATAAAATTTTAATACCAAAAGTATTTGCTAAAATTGCAAAAGTTTTAGAAATTAAATTTCTAGTTAATTCATCATTATTTGATAAATCTTTTTTCAAAATATTAATCATTGTATATAAACCAACAATTTTAGATAATTTTGAAATTAATTCATTACCTTCAGATCTTGTAAATTTATTTTCATCATTTAATAAAGGCATTGTAACAGTTAAAATATTATTTGTAAAAGGTTTAATTAATGATGAATCAAATTTAAACATTATATTAACAATTAGTTTAATTAATAAATGTCTACTTTGTTCATCCAATTGTTCATCACTTAATAATGGTAAAATTATATTAAAAATTATATTAGGACCAAATTTAATTGCATTTTCAGTTAAATTTTTCATTGCAGGTTTCCTTGATAAATTTGAACCATTTTTAATTTTTAATATAAGTTTCATACATTTAATCTCTAATTGTTCATCTTGTGATAATTTTTCAATATCTGAATTATTTTTCAATATTGTTAATTTATAGAAAATTTTAGAATCTAAATCAGTAAAATATTGTAAATCCTTTAAATCTGATAATTTAGGTATTTCAACTATATTATTATTATTATTATTGTTGTTTTCATTATTATCATTATTTAGTAAAATTCCATTAGATTTTGTATTAAATGATGAAATATCAGGTGGTGTCATACCGTCAGTACTCCTAGGTATTGATATAATTTTAAATCCATCAGGTAATATACTATCTAAAAATTCATCAGTTAATGCAATACCATTAATAATTGGGAATTGATCAACTTCTGCCTTACGTTTCCTATTCTTTCGTATACGATCTTTATCTGCTCTTGGAGGTGTTTTATCCCTATCATTACTTACTACTGATATTTCAATTGATCTTGATCTACCTCTATCTTTATCTTTATTTAATCTATTTTGAATAAATTCGGTGTTTTTATTGATTTTATCATCATTAATGTTTCCAACTGTTTCAAATGAAGGTACCTCATCGACAATATCCCTTGAAATGGTGTATTGTTTACTCAACTGATGTTTATCCATCCCCATATTTGCCATCCAGACCTGGTAATACAGTATATACCTTTCATTTACTAAGATAAATTTTTCGTGGCTTAAATTTTTATAGCATGAGTTTCTATATTTATAATCTTGTTTCTATTTTCATTTCTATACTGTTCTTTCTTCTTTCTTCTTTCCTTTCTTTATTCCCTTGGTAACAACGTAAAGATGCAAATAAAGACTTGGTTATTGACTTCTCTCTTTGTTCTCACTCAAATAGTTAATGCTGATGATGTTGCTGATGCTGCAGTTGCTGCCGCTGATGCAGCTCAAGGAATAAATACTACACCAACAACAGTTTTAACTACAGTTCCAACTACAACAGCAGCTGCTGTTAATGCTGTTACAACTGCTAATACTAATACCCTTATAGATACTGATACAAATACTGATACTATTGATACAAATACTATTGCAACACCAACAGATGTTACAACCGCTACACCTGTTACAGCAACTACTCCAACTACAGCAACTACTCCAACTACAGCTACCCCTGTTACACCAACTACATCAAGTTCATCATCAACCACAATCGCTGATACTGATATTGATACTGATACTGATACTGATACTGATACTTTATCAACTTCCTCAACAAGCTCCTCATCAAGCTCCTCATCAAGCTCCTCATCAAGCTCCTCATCAAGCTCCTCAGCAAGTTCTTCAGCATCTGCTGACCCGATTAATCCAAATCTTGTAAGTGATTCAATTGTTGGTACATGGTCATCAAAAGCAAATACTGTTTTCACAGGACCATCATTTTTCGATCCAATTGATGAATTATTAATTGAACCTGCATTACCTGGAATTTCATATTCATTTACTGAAGATGGATTTTGGGAAGAAGCAATTTATCAAGTTTCACCAAATGCTAAAAATCATTCATGTCCAACAGCAATTTTAATTTTTCAACATGGTACATGGATTAAAAATGATGATGGTTCATTAACTTTAACACCATTTGAAATTGATGGTAGACAATTATTATCACAACCTTGTAATGATAGTGGAATTTCAATGTATTCAAGATATAATCAAACTGAAAAATTTAAAACTTATCAAGTTTATGTTGATCCATATCATGGTAAATGGAGATTAGATTTACATAAAAGTAATGGAGAAATTATGCAACCATTATATTTAGCTTATCAACCACCTCAAATGTTACCAACAAGTACAATGAATCCTGCTGCAACTGAAAGTGTTGATGGTTCTAAACTTAAGAAAAGAGATTTAAATCAATATGGATCTGAATTAAGTTTATCTGATAGAATTAAACGTTCATTAGAGAATAGTTATAAAACTAATGCAGTTATGAAAGATAGTATTAATTATTCATTATGGTGGTGGACAAGTGCATCAATGATGATTATTGGTGCAATTATTTTCGTAGTTTCTTAAGTATAAGTTTGTATAAGGTTGTTTTTCTAATTAAAAAAAAAATAAATATTATTAATTTAATTTAATAAAGAATTATATATATAAGAAAGAGTAAGAAAAAAACAAGAACAACAAACAGCAAAGTATAGATTTGTTTATATAATATAATAGCTTAGCAATGTAAAGAAGATTTTAATTAATTTTTAATTTCATAAAATCTTCTAAATTTATCATCAATTTCAGTTAAATAGAATGAACCATTTGGAATATAATCAATTGAACCTGATGGTTTAAAAGATTTTTGTAAATGAGCTTTCTCTCTTAAAGCAATTGCATCTTCATATTGTTGAGGAGTTTTCAATTCTCTATTAATTAAACGTTCTTTAACATTTAATTTTGATGTAATATTTGAAATATCACCATTAATTTTAACTGATAACATTGTTGCAGCTAAACCTGAACCATAAGAGAATAAACCAATTCTTTTATTTTGTAATTCATCATTACCAACAATTGATAATAATGAACATAATGAACCCCAAACAGAACCTGTATACATATTACCAACATTAGTTGGTAATTCTAATGAAGGTTTAACATTTTTATTAAATTTTTCCTTTGATAATGGCATAAAAGTTTTCTCAACAGTTTTATCAATTAATGTAGTTTCATAATCTAAATTAATAAATTTACTTGAATCTAATTCAGGTAAAATATTTGGATTATTAATATAATCATTATATAATAATCTTGCATAAGATTTTGCAACTAATTTACAAGTTGGTACATGGAAAGCATTATAATCGAAAAAATCAATACCAACTGTATTATTTTCAGATTTACTTAAACCTTTTGCAATTGCCTTTTTAGAATAAGATTTATAACAATAATCAACTGCTTTAACATAACAAGATAATGAAAAATGACCATCAACAACTGGATATTCACTTGTAAAATTTGGCTTGTAAAAATCATATGCATGTTCCATATAAGAACCTCTAATTGGATCGAAAACAATTGGAGCATTTGGACCAATTAAAATAGCAACAGTACCTGCACCACCAGTTGGTCTAGCGGAACCTTTTTCATAAATTGCAATATCACCACAAACAACAATTGCATCTCTACCATCCCAAGAATCAGATTGAGCCCAATTAATTGCATTTATAACAGCTGCAGTACCACCATAACAAGCATTAATATTATCAATACCTTCAATATCAGTATTATCCTTAAATAATTGCATTAGAACAGATTTAACAGATTTAGATTTATCTAATAAAGTTTCAGTACCAACTTCTAATCTACCAATATTATTAATATCAATATTATAATTATCAATAAGGTTTTTCAAAACTGTTAAAGACATTGAATAAATATCTTCTCTATCATTAACGAATGCCATATTTGTTTGACCTAAACCAATTGTATATTTACCTTGTGAGACATTATCGAATTTTTCTAATTCTGCTTGATTAACATATTGACCAGGAATATAAAATTCTATTGCTTTAATACCAACATTTTGAACTGTCATTGTGGGATAAGAGGGTGATTGCCAAAAGAAAAAGAAACAAACTCAAACTAAAAGAAATCAAGATGAGCCAAATGAGCCTTTGTGGAACGTACAACACGAAAAAAAATGAAAATCGAAAATCGAAAGAAAAATCAAACGACTCGTATACGACTCGTATAAATACCCATCGACTTATAGTCGCTGAGTCACGTGCTATTGTTTCTATTACGTAATCTATTTTTATTATTCATTTAACATTATATAGCTGTAATAAACTTTATTTTGCAAAGTCCGTATATACATAATCTTACAATACGGAAATTGATGAAATCTATTATATAGAATATCGGAGTTTGTTATTACAATAGTAGATCAATACTTAGAGTCATTATTGAGATCATTATCGAAGATATGTAAAATATTTTAATACATTATTAACATGTTTACATGTTTACATTAAAGAATAAAAATTTTTTCACTACATTAATAACTGTGGCTCTTATCATCAAATAATTATATCTTTGAATAAGTAATATTAATCTTCTATACACAAGACATCATGAATAAACTTCATAAATCAATTAATTTAATAATTGAATCATATCATCCATTACATTTTATTGCAAGTATGGGAGTTGGTATAACATCAGGTATAATGTATAATTTCCCCATTAAATCAATTGAAAAAGGTATGAAATTTGTTGGTATAATATATTTTTTCATTAATTTAGTTATATTAGTTATAAATCATTCATTATTTATTTGTAAATATAATAAAATGGAAAAAATTTGGAAGATATTACATGAACCACATTTAACAATTTATTTTGGTGCATCATCAATGTCATTTACAACAATGATTAATATGTTATTTTTCCTTAAACCAAATTGGAAAACTGCAATTTTCACATTATGGTGGATTAATTTTTTCCAGGCAATTTGTTGTATTTTTTTCATTACATTTTTTTTATTGAGTTATCCAACAAATATTTATCGAAAAAAACATTTAGAGGAAGGATTTTTTGAACATAATAAATTAAGAGAGAAAAATGAATTTTTAAGTAAAGTAACACCAGCATATTTATTACCATTAGTAACAACAACAGTTACAAGTGCAAGTGGTGCATTAATTAGTTCAATTATTGATGGTGAGAGGTATTTATTATCGATGATAATTGTTACATTTATGTTATTTGGAGTTGCAATTACATCATCAATTGTTTTCATACCAATAATATTTACAAAGATTTTAACATTTGGATTACCAAAATTTAATAATTCATTTACAATGTTTGTTCCAATTGGTATAATGGGACAGGGAGGATTTTCTATATTACTTAATAGTATTAATTTAATAAGATATTTAAAATTAACAAATATTGTTAATAATGAAACACAATTGATAATAATTGATAAAATAATTAAAATACAAGGATTAGGAATTTCGATATTATTTTTATCATTTGGTATATTATTAACAATTTGGGGGATTTTAACAATTGGATATTGGTATATTGGATGGCCAAATAGTTATCATAAGAAAAAACATAATAAAGTAAGATATTGGACACCAACAATGTGGGCAGCAACATTCCCATTTGGAACTATTAGTTTAAGTAGTTTAGAAATTTATAAAATTACAAATATAAGAGGATTTCAAATTTTAAGTACAATTTATGGATTTACAGTTATAATTATAACAACATGGTGTATGATTGGTACATTAGTTTATGTTATACCATGGAAAGGTATTTTTGGGGTGATTAGTGGAGATGAAGATGAAACAAAGTGAAAAAACGCGGTTAATAAAATTTTATAGAATATTTCCTAAATAGGCAAAGCGAAAGAAAATACATCATAAAAATTGATGCTCATAAACACGTGTGCGGGGGTAGGTTACTAACGTTTATCGGAGTGTATATAAGTAGGGTAGAGTATAGTAATAGTAATAATATCGACATGTAAGTATAAGATTGTTTTTTTTAATATTTATATAGAGTATATAGAGTATAGTAATAAATAGTAACAGTAATTGGGTATATCATTAGTAAAGCAAAGAAGTAGTCATAAAGTTTAGGTACAATGTGTTATATATTTGATAACCATATATTATAATTATCTTCAGTAACTGAATGAACTCTTTGTTTAGTGATAGTAATACTACTTTTTTTATTATTTAATAATGAATCAAATGATAAATTTCTATTATTATTATTATTATTATTATTATTATTCTTTGATGGTAAAGTAGGACGTAAATTTGGTGAAAATAAATTATTTGACCATGTATTTGTAGCTGAATCCATTATTGGAATTCTATCAATTGATTCTAATTCATCGAAATCTAATTCAAAATCTTCATCATCATCAGAGGATAAATCCATCATAAGTGAAGGGAGGGAATGGGAAATTTGGGAAATTGGTGTTGTGTTGGAATAAGTACATGTTTCAACATCATCAATTTCAAATAATTCATCGGAATCTGTTGTAGTTTCATTTATTAAATGCTCGTCATCGTTGCTAGATGATATTATAGTATTATAATTAATTATATTATTATAGTTATAGTTATTAGGAGTTGAGGCACACATGTGAGTTTGCACAAAGAAATCTTGAGAAGCAGTGGAAGACATGATAAGACTGGGTTACTAAAAGAAGAGAAGTAAATGAAAAATAATACACAAAATACTGGAAACCCAAATAGTTAAATAGTTAAATACCATAATCAGATCTCTCCGCCACAGTTAAAATAATAATAAAATAAATTTTTCAGAGTCATCTCATAACAAAAATAAAAATAAAATATTACTCACTTACTAATTTTATCACCACCACAGTGATTTAGTTGACTCATATACTACACGGAAATACCGGCCACAATTAACACATTATGTAATCTCTCTCTGTTATCACTTAACCCACTGAGTAACTTACCATATGCCATAACTACTTCATCTGTTTTCACTTTCAATCCATTCTCCACATATACTCGTAATAACCCTTATACTCTCATCATCACTGACAAATTTATCCATTTCTTCAATTTTCATCCTATTTAACCCCCAACAACACATTCTCTAAATATTTCCCTACTTGTAAACACCTCAAATCTATGTTTAACCATTAATTCAATTTTAAAAATTTCTCCACTATTAATTAATTCTTTATTATGTTCATTATCTATAATATCAATTAATCTCTCATATTCTTTAACATTTTCACTACTTATAAGTATATTATTAATCATATCAATTGTAATCTTTGGCTTGATTATTATAATATCATTTTCAAATGATTTGGTACTCGTATTGAAAATCTCTAAATCTCTTATCTTATTATCATATTCAATATCAATATCATTATCATTATCATTATCATTACCTTCATACCCTCCTTCAAATCCATCTTGAATTATAATTAATCCTTTTATAATATCAATACTTACACTTCTATACCCAATTTTCATTAAATTATTAATCATCAATTCCCAATCTTTACTAAACATCTTCATTTTATTAACTTTAATCATATATTCCACCATCTTGAAAACCCTACCCTCATCACAAATTTTACCATAATATTCAATCATCATTTGAATTAATTTCCTATCTAATAAATATCCTTCATTATAAATATCTTCAATAATCTTTTCACATAATTTAAATTCATTATTCATTAATGCTCCATTGAAAAAATTTAAATAATTATCTAAACTAATCTTTAAATTAAATTCATCCTCTAATTCTTTCTTAATCTCTTCATAAACTTCTTTATTAAATTTTTGAAATCTAATAATATTATTAATCATAATATCAATTTCATCATATTCTAATCCAATATCTGATATAATTAAATCTTTTAAAAATTCATCAATAAATTTACCATTCATCTTATTACCTTCCTTCTTTATTAACTTCATTAATTTATTATAACTACTATAATAAATATTTAAATTTCTTGGTTTTTCAATCTTATACCATAATTCTTCAACTTCTTCATACCTCTTATCTTCAATTGCCTTCTCTAATCCATTATCATAATCTCCATTAATCCCAATATTTCTAATAACTTCTTCCCTCCTTTCAATATTCTTAATAATAAAACTTTTCTTTAATAATGTAAAATAAATATCATATATTTTAATCATATTAATCAAATCTTCACCCTCTCTACACTCCATTATCCCATCTCTTATCTCATTAGGATAATTATCTTTACCTTCACCCTTTGGTCCATACATTGTATCATATTTAATAACTTGATTAATTAAAGCTTCATTAATACCCCCACTCAACTCTTCATCTTTCTCTCTTTCACTACTATTAATAATTTTCTTTAATAATTCTTCAATTATTTGATCTTTATTAATTTTCTCTTTACTATTTAATATTTTCAACCATTGTTTTTCAATATTGGCATTTTCATCAATAAATTTATCAATTTCACTTCTAATATCAATTGTCCTTGTTTTTAAAATTGATTTTAAATTACGTGAAATTGGTGGTTTAGGTGGTTTAATTGTTCTTCTAATATGTGTTCTAATATTATTACTATAACAACGTCTTATTATCATCATCCTTATTAAAAGAAACGTACTTACAAGATATATACGGAAATTTTTTTTTTTTTCATTACACATTTTAGACATGAATTAATTACAAATCTTTTTGATTTATACGTGATATATAACTTTGACTAATTATATTCCAACTTCTCATAAATTTACCACTACAATCTTCAATACATCTCTCTTCATCATTATTTAATGGATGTTTTGGCTTTTGAATACATTTATTAAAACAATTTTCAGTTAATGCATTAACTAATGAAGTTGCATAACCTGTTGCTAATTCTTGTTGAATTTCATTTTTAATCTTATTAACTAATTCTTGTTGTGTTGGATCTAATACAGGTGTACTTTCTGTTGATTTATTACCTCCAAATCCTAAAAATGACATTGCTTTTGGTCTAAAGAGAGTAAAGTATATAGTTAAAGATGTTCATATTCTTAGTGAAAAATTTTAATTTAATGGGGGGAATTATACATGATTACGTAATTTTGTGTGATGTATTTAGTGTATTTAATGTATTTATTGGTTTAGGTATTGTAAGTGTAATAGAGTTAGATATATGGTGATGTATAGATGAATTGAATTGTAAAGAGATGGAGTGTTTATTGGTATAATTTAGTAGTGTTTGAAAAATGTTGAAATTTAAGTATTTTAATAACTAAACTGTTTTATTAATTACAGATTGATACTTTTATTTAAAGAAAGGTAATAATTCACAAAATTGATAGTTTTGTCCAATACTATACTAAATAACACATCTTATAACAACACTGGTTATATATAACAGACATTTACTTATCAAAGAATTGATATTATACGATGGAAAGACAAATAATTTTACAAACATCACAAATTCCATGTCGTGGTGGATCATCAAGCTATACAAAATCTATACACACTATGAACCAAGGAAATCATCTAATGATTGTAATCTATATTTGGCAACATTTTCCTGTTTCCTAGTCACCTCCTGTATTGGTTTATTAACCTTCTGTGTTTCATTATTATTATTAATTGACATTGATGAAAAACTTGATTGAAATTTATTATAATCAATTAATTTAAATTCATTTAATCTTAAATCATTATAATAATTTAAATAACCCATATCTAATTCATTATTCACACTTTTCAAATAATTTAATAAACTTTGATCAATATTATTGTAAATTTCTAAATTATTTAATTGATTATTAATACTTAATTGAGGTTTATTTATTTGAAACATTAATAATGCAATATTTATATTTAAACATTTATCTTGACAATGTTTTAATAATGTTGAATCATTTAATAATAATTCATCAATATTTAAATTCTCTTTAATATTTAAATCTGTAAAATAAATAACATTTGGTAATATTGATCCAATTAATCTACTTATATCCCTAATAGTTAAATTATTATCAAATTTACTTAATAATAATAAATAATTGAAAATTTGGAAAATTTCATTATTAATTAATTGATAATTATCCTTATTATTATTAATTATATTAATTATCATTAATTTTGTCATAAATATTAAAATTTCATATCTAACATTATAATCATTTTCAAATTTATAATTTTCAATTAATTTAATTGCAATATTTGGTAACATTTTCTTTAATATTTGACATTTTTCATTATCATTATTTGTATTATTATTTATATCATAATTAATTGAAAATTCCCCTAATAACCAAATAATTGAACTTTTCGCATTATTAACAAGTATTATATCATTATTCTTATATGAATTAAATAATTTACCTGATAATTTAATTAATATATCAATATAATAAATTAAATTTGATTGAATTAATTGTCTTAAACCTGTAATATATTCACCAACTAATAAATTATTTTTTTCAATTGTTAATTTATTCATGAAAAATCTAATTATTTGAGAAAATTGTTCAATTGTTAAAATATTTAATAAAATTAATTTATTAATTTTTTGTAAAACTTTAAATTTATAAATTATTGGGAATTGTGATTTTTCAATTATAAATTTAAATTCTTTGAAAATTTTATTAAAATTATTATTATTAATTAATTTAAATAATATATTAATCTTTAATTCAAATATTTGTAAATTTTCAATTTCATTACTTAATGGTATAAAATTATTAATTTGATAATCATTAAATTTTATCATATCTTTAGATATTAAATATTCAATCAAATTTAATGAAATAAATATTTTACCATTATTATCAATTGAATCATTATAATCATTTTGAATTAATTTAATCATAACTTTATTTAATAATTTATTACTTTGAAGTTTAAATGGGAATAAAATAATTAAAAATTTAACCATACTTAAAATAACATTACAATTCATTTCAAATTCAATTTGATCAATAATTTTTTCATATAATTGATTAATTTCAATTGGTATAGTTGATTCTGTTATCTTTGGATAAAATAATTTAATATATTCAACCATTATATCTAAGAAATTAACAATTGCAAAAGAATCTAATTCATGAAAATGATTAATTAAATTATTAATTTTATTATGCCAAATATCGAAACAACCATTGAAAATTTCATAAAATGCAATAATTGCTAAACTTAAAACTTTTGAATCATTATCACTTAAAAGTATATCTAATAAAAGGTATAATTGTTGAATATTTGAACCTTCAATATTAATATTTTCAATTAAATATGATCTTCTATCAGATATAGTTGTATTTCTATTATTACTTTTCATATTATATTGAATATCTAATTGAACACATTTAATAATTGCAATTGAACAAGCACTTCTCACTAATGGTGAAGAATCTTTAACTAATTTAGTTAATGAAAGTAGTAATATAGGTAAAATAGCTGGTATTTGAATACCACTTAAACATCTAATTGCTAATGATCTATTAAATGAATTTTTATCAATTAAAGATTTTTGAATTGCATTAATTGATAATAATGAAATATCTTGTTGTAAATGATTAAATCTTAAAAGTAATATATAAACTAATCTTTTAATCTTTAAATTTGTTGAATTAACATTTTTAACAATATGTGGGAATAATTGAACAATTTCCTTTACAATACTATTATCATTATAATCATTATAATCATAATCATAATCTTGATCATTAATCATTGAATCTGATATTGTAGATTCATCAACCAATGCTAATTTCCCAACTAGATGCTTTAAGGCAGTATATATTTCTGCATCACTATTACTCTCCAATCCTTTTATTATATCTTTCTTTGATAATGAAGTTTCAATATTATAATATTTAGTATTAATAAATGAAGTAACTGATGAAGGTAATGAAACAGTTACACTAGAGGCATCAAATGGAATATTCAGAGACCTTGAAGCAGACTCCAACATCTGACCTAAATTCCGAGCTATTTGCAGATCCATTGTGTCCCTAATCCCTTGATCAAATGAAAGGAAACCATAAGAGCCACCTGATAGAAAGACTGGTAAAGAACACACATGTGGTGAAAATATAATAAGCGCAGCATTTTCAATTTGGGAACAACTCTTCCACTTTGAACACTGCAAATTTCTCTGTTGAATCATCTGATTTGTTATATATTTAGCTAAGTATAGTAGTTGATATGTCTGAGAGTGGGGATAATGATAATGTCCAAGATCAAGGTCAAGGTCAATTGCGTCCAAGATCATTGACTAGAACTTTGAGTGAAACTTTGTTTGGATTTGCAAGGAAGGGGAAAAGATCAAGAGATAATGATGGGGATGATTATAGTGATAATAATAATGAAAGAAGTTCATCTGTGCCCGTTGTACCTGTTAAGGAGGAAGAAGGTGATGAACCTGAGAGAATCAATGTAATTGTTGAAGATGGTCATGTATCAAAGAAGAAAAAATTAATGTCAAAGGAAGAGGAAGCTGAAATAGAGAAGAAGAAAGTTGAATTTTTAAATAAGGAGAAAGAATTTGATGAATTATTAAAACCTGAATATAGGAAATGGAGACCTAAAGGTTTTAAAATGAATCCACCACCTGAGGATAGACCAATTAGAATTTATGCAGATGGTGTTTTCGATTTATTTCATTTAGGTCATATGAGACAATTAGAACAATGTAAGAAAGCTTTCAACAATGTTGAATTAGTTGTTGGTATTCCAAATGATAAAGAAACTCATAAAAGGAAAGGTTTAACCGTATTAACTGATAAACAAAGATATGAAACTGTTAGACATTGTAAATGGGTTGATGAAGTAATTGAAGATGCTCCATGGATTTTAAGTATGAAATTTTTAAAAGATAATAAAATTGATTATTGTGCTCATGATGATTTACCATATGTTGCAGATGGTATTGATGATATTTATTTACCAATGAAAAAGGCAGGTATGTTTTTAGCAACTCAAAGAACTGAAGGTATTTCAACAAGTGATATAATTACTAAAATTATTAGAGATTATGATAAATATTTAATGAGAAATTTTGCAAGAGGTGCAACAAGACAAGAATTAAATGTTTCTTGGTTAAAGAAAAATGAATTAGAACTGAAAAAAAATATAACTGATTTTAAAAATTCTTGGAAACAAACTAATGATAATTTAAGTCATTTAACGAAAGATTTATACATTTTAGTTAGAGAATCTTTAATAAATAATAATTTTAATAATTCAATAACTAATGGTAAATCACCTGCTGATAAATTTGCTCTTAAATATAATGCTAATGGATTAAGTAAATCTCTTATTAATAATAAGAATAATAATAAGAAAAGTATCTTGGGAAATTTTATGGATTGGGTTGGATTACAATCAGAAGTTGATTCAACTGATGAAGATTCATCATCTGAGATAACGTCTAAAAATGTTAAAAAATTATCAAGTAGAACATCAACACCTAGGAAAGCATTACCAAGTTCATCCAATGATGTTAAACAAGTTAAAACTCCAAAGAAATCAAAACCAAAGGCTATCTTAGGTTCTGCAAAGAAAACTCCAAAGAAAGTTTCTAAGAAAACTTTACAAGATTAAATTTAATGATTATTTCCATTTCCATTTCCATTTCTATGTGTATTTCTATACATCTATTTTTATACTGTATCTTTGTTACCTCTGTTCATGTAACCTTGTATTTTTAAAAATTATTTATAACTAAACTAAACTAAACTAAACTATGAAGAATTATTTTACGTTTTTCTTGATTTTCCATTCTTTCCATAACCATCATGTCACGTCAAATATTTACAGTATCAGATGTCAAATTCATTGAACCTCAAACATTGAAATCATGGATACTACAAGGTCATACCAATATGGGTGATAAATTTCAAGTAATTGATGTTAGAGATAATGATTATATTGGTGGTCATATAATTAATTGTAAACATATTGAATCAACAAAATTTAAAGATAATTCAACAATGTCATCATTATTAAATAATTTACAAACAATGAATCAAAATACTGTTATATTTCATTGTATGTTAAGTCAACAGAGAGGTCCAAGTAGTGCAATGAAGTTTATGAGATATTTAAATGAAAAATTGGAAAATTCAAATGATAATGATGAAATTGAATTTATTCAAAATATGAATATTTTCATTTTAAGAGGTGGATTTAGTAATTGGCAATCACTATATGGTGAAGATAAAGAACTCACTGAAAATTATGCTAAAGATATTTGGAAATACGGGTATTAACTATAAATATCTACATTGTATACAGTCTACAATAAAATTGTCCTATTTTACACTTTCAGTCTCTTATTAGTTGATGATTCATCATTTCCATCACCATCACCACTTCGTTTCTTAGTTTGATATTCTTTTAATTTCTCAGTTGCATCAAGAATACCTTTACTTAAATCTAATTTACGACGTCTCTGTACTGATTCAACTGAAAAAAATTCTTCAATACTTGTCTG
Organism: Pichia kluyveri; assembly: GCA_030062975.1. Classification (NCBI taxonomy): domain Eukaryota; kingdom Fungi; phylum Ascomycota; class Pichiomycetes; order Pichiales; family Pichiaceae; genus Pichia; species Pichia kluyveri. The sequence goes on along the minus strand of CP125799.1, from coordinate 819,261 downwards.
TGGTTTACCCATATTTTTAATAACAGGTGAAAGAATATCATCTACTTTCTCTTCATTCCATCCAATATTATATTTTAAATAAGTACGTAATTTTTCAATATTTGGTTGACCCCATTTAAATTGAGTTTTATCATGATCAACTTCTGGATGTGTATATGCTTCATAAATTAATTTATTTGGGAAATCATTACCAATAAATAATTTCTTACTTAATTTCTTTCTAATTTTCTTTCTAATTGGTGTATCTTTACTAGTATCAATAATACCATGTTGATAATCAACCCACCATTCTTTAAATTTCTCCAATGTTTTAAATTCTCCTAAAATTTCCATTGCAGTAACTTTACCAACACCTTTAATACCTTCAGTATAATCACTACCTAATAAAATTGCAAGTTCAATCATATTATTTCTATTAATACCTAATTCATAAATTATATCATCATTTTGATAACATTCAACTGTGTGTTTATCATTAAATAAATTTTTATAAATTCTATCACCACCAAATAGGAAACAATCAGAATCATCTGTAATTATACCATCAACTAATCCTAGAAGTTTAAGTTCTGCACATTGTGCTTCAGCTTCCATTGGTGCAGTGATGAATGGTATACCAAATCTTGATAATAAATCTTGAATATCATAAATCATTTTAGTTGAAACTTCATCAGAATCACGTTTTTGTTTCTTTAATTGTTCCTGAAATTTAGCTTCATCATCAATATTCCATGTTGATGTCTTGGCATTTGAATTAGTTCCATTATTTTGTAAATTATCAATAAAATTATTATATGATGATCCTTCATCAGCCATATCTAATAATAAATTAACTTCATCCTCATCTGAGAAATCATCATCTCCACTATCATCATTTTCATCAATATCATTCACAGCTTTGTTACCACTTAACACATTCATTAAATTCTGTGGTTTTGAGGTTTCAATACTGTGGCTTCTATCTGAATTTTCTGCCTCATCGTTTCTCACAGTGCCCACATTATAAGCCTCTGATGGCTCATCAGCGGACTTTCCCACATCTACATGTTGTGGCAATGTATCTTCTCCACGTCCCCTAGGACCCTTATTTTCATTTTCATTTTCAAATTGATCAACATTATCCACAACTTTTTCCTCTTCATCTACATCATCTAGGTCAATCACTTCACCATCATTAATTCCATTTCCATCTTCAGATTCTAAATCAACAATTTCATTCTTTGAGTTTGTCACTTCAATAAAATCAATATCATTATCATCATCACTAGAGAAATAATTTTCAACATCACCATATGATATCAAACCAGCCTTTTCATCATTAGTCTGGTTTTGTACTTTATTTTCAGATTTTTCTTTGACATCTGATTCTTTAAAATCACTTGCATTGGTAAACCATTCAGGTAATGGAAGAGGTTTTTTCTTTTCTTCCTCTTTCCCTTCCTCTTTCTCTTTTTTCTCGATATCTTGGTTATCTTCATTATTAAGATTCTTTAAATGATTAATATTACCATCATCAAGATCTTCAACATCAGATATTTCAACAACTGGTTGATTTTGCCTTTTAGGTTCAGGTTTCTTCACATTTGATGATCCACCGAAAAGTAAATTATTTTTCATTGAAAAATTAGGTAGTTTTAAAGTTTTTGCTAAACTTGAAGTACTTAAAATAATTGGAACTTCATCATTTAATTTATTATTTTCAGTTTTACCATTTTTTTCTTCATCTAAAGAATTTAAGTAATCATTTTTAGATCTTTCAACTGCAAGTCTTAATTCTTCTTCTTCAATTTGTTTGATTTGTATTTCATGATATTCATCCATATCATCATCATCAGAGATGACTGTAAATTCTTTTTCCTCTGTTTCAGGTACAGTGTCTGTTTCATTTGATTTTTTCTTGTTATGTTTATTAGAGTAATCGTATAAATACTGAATTTGTTTCATTATTTCATCTTCACCATCTTCTGTATTATTTAAAACAGGCGCATCAGTTACATCTTCCATTTCAATACTTTCATCATCATCATCATTTTCCGAGTTTTCTGATTCATCACTATCCTGAAGGAACAATGGATTTTCCACTTTTTCCACTTTCTCTTTCTCTTTCTCTTTCCTCTCTGGTTTCTTAAAATCAGTTTTAACACTCTCTGATACAACTTCTACATCATCCCAATCAATATCATCATTTTCTGAATTATCACTATAAAAATGATCTGAAATTTCTTCAATTTTAGGTTTTTCAATATTATCCTCTAAAAAAACAGGTTTCTTATAAGAATTACCATCAATTTCTTGTTTTGAAATAGATAATGCATAACCATCACCAATACGTTTTAAATTATATGCACGATTTTTATCACTTGCAATTCTTCTAGATATTATATCATCATTAATATCACCATCCATACCAGTAACATTCATAATTTTTTGAGTGAAATAATTTCTCTTTTGAACCATTTTAATTTGAAATTTACTAAATTCCATTGGATCAGGGAATAATTTTTGTAATTGAGTTTTAGTATAACCCATTCTTAATCTTGATCTAAGTCTTAAATGTGAAAGAACAATATATTGAGTTGATAATGGTAAATTTGTAAATTCTTTAGATTGTGGATTAATATTATCTAAATCAATTTCATCTAATCCATCCTTAATATCACTTGTTAATCTTTCATATTCATTATCTGCCATAAGTCTAGTATCTGAAGAATCTTTTTTAATACCATTATTCAGCACTGGTAAATCATATTCATCTTGTTGTTTAAACATTGGACTTTCCTTTTCAGGTTTTTTAGATTTAATTGTGGTTGATGATTCGGTGTTTCCATTATTTGTAATACCATTTTCATCATCATAATAAGCATCAAAATATAATTCATTAGTTGGTTTTTCAATTCTTGTTGCCTTTGTGGATGTAGAGATGTTTACACTTCTTTTTTGCTTTTTAGGTGATGATAATTTACCATCAGCAAATTCTTGTAATCTTTTAGCTAAAATTTTATGAGCAATTTGTTGAATACTTTCTCTATTACCTTCACGTTTTTCTTTTCTCTTTTGAATTGTTTTTCTTTTCAAGACTGGTACACCACCATCAAATACGAAAACTGGTTTAATTCCAAAATATAATAATTTACAAATTCTCCTAAAGAACCCAACAATATGAGAATTTTTCATTTGATTACCTTCATTATCTCTAACAGCTTTTAAGAATTGATAAATCCAAATTGATGCATCAACTGCTAATTTCCTATTTCTTAAAGCTTCAACTCTAACAGGTCTAGAAGAGGGTGCAAGAATCTCCCACAATCCATGAACACCCATTCTCTCTAACTATCTATTGCACAAAAGAAACCAATCTTCATATAATGATTAACATGTCTTGCCATCCCATAATACTAACGTGTATAGTAATTGAAGAATAAGGTTGAGCCCCAGACACGTCGATGGGACGGCCATTATAATAATACTTATAGAATATTGCCCTGTTCTTTAATTAATACTGCCTCTACTGTTATTGACCTCTTTCTTATTACGTTGATATTGTTATTATTCTTCTGATAGCAAGGAATAGAACTTTTGTAATGACTTCTAAATTACCTCAGAGTAAAACTAAAACTCCATTGACTAATAGTAATGATATTAATCATACAATTAATTATCTATCTCAGGCAATGTCTCCTAATATTGGAAATGGTAAATTTAATGTAGATATTACATCACCTGTAATTGTAAATAACAATGATAATAATATCAATGATATTAATAAAAATAATAAAAATAATACAGAAAACGTATACCAAAAAGAATCGTCAATATCATTACATACTAAGTTCCCGGATACCTTTAATCCAAGGAAAGAATCTAATATGCATCATACTGATAAAGTTAATAAATGGATTATTAATGTACCTAATATTCCATTAGATAATGAAGGTAAATATTGGGAAAATAATTGTTATGATCCAACAATTGCATCTGCTGATAATTATGAAGATGAAAAAACTGAAGAAATGGATATTTCAAATGATATTGATGTATTAGAATTTCAAAGTAGAAAGATAACCTTTTTAGTTAATAAAGCTTATTATTGTGATTATGAAAAAGTTCGTAAGGAAGATGGTAGACTTGAAGATAACTTTATTGAATGTAAAGTTCATCATCCAAATTATGAAATTACAAATTTCCCAAATATTTTAAATTGTACACAATACAAACCTTATAATATACAATGATCATCAAATATTATACTGTATAATCACAACTCTATAGATTTATTTAAGCTAGTAATTTAATTGTAAAAAATCAAGAGAAAGAAGATAGACATAATGGAATAATTCATGGAAAATTTTACGTAACATGAATCATGAATATTGACAAATTTTATATTAATATTTCACTGAAGACATCAATTTCATTTCCTTTTAATGATCCTGTTCAATAACTAATGTCAGCTTCAGTTGCTTCACCAACAGTTTTACTAAATCGTATTTTCTCATTGAGAGAATCATGTCCATTCATTCTTGTTAGTGATACATTTATTCAAAGTGCAACATTTTTAACAAATGAATTAGTTAATAAGGCTAAATCTACCAATCCCGAATTGACAATTATTTATTTATCATTTGAGACACCATTACCACCATCATATCTTAATTTATCAAAAGATAAATTTATAAATCTATTAGATAAAGATTTTGAAAAATTAATTAATCAAAATTTATCAAATTTACCTGATGATAGAAAAAAACTTATAATTATTGATTCATTTAATTATATACCAAATGATCAAATTGTTTTATTATTAAAACTTTTAATGAAACCTTCAAATATTATATATGGTACTTATCATCAAGATATACCATCATTAATTGATACAAATAATAAAAATAAACCTTCAAGTTATTCATATTTACATTATTTATCATCATGTGTTTTCGATATTAAACCAATAAATTTTAATGATGCAGATTCAGATTATTATTTACTTTTACAAAATGGTCCAAATTTCCCATTAAATATACGAGATATTCATCAAACTAAATTTTATACAGAATTAACTTATCGTCGAAAATCAGGTAGATCATTAGATTATAAATTTTTAATTGATTCAATTAATCATCAATATGAATATATAATTTCTGCAAATCCTGCATCAACTGGTGATGATGAATCATTATTAGAAAATTTAACAACTTTTAATTTAGGTACAACTAAAAAGCAAAAGGAACAAAGAGATAAAGTTGATTTACCATTTCTTGAAGCTCAACAAAGTATGGGTAGTGTTGGTGGTTCAATTGTTTATGAATTTGAAAAAGATGATGATTATGATGAAGAAGATGCTTTTGAAGATCCTTTCTAAATTATGTATGTTATCCTTATAAAAAAAACTCTATATACATTACTCTATTCAGTTGGAACATTTTCTCTTGTAGTTTTCTTTCTTGGCCATAATGAAGGTAATTGAATTAATTGAAATCTTGGTTCAATACATCTTTCAATAAACCATTTCCTTATAACATTTTCAAGTATTGAACTTATACGTGGTATATTCTCTAATTTTGCCCTTGAACCAATTAATGATTTAATATCAAATTCTAATCTAAAATCAGGACTAAATGAAAACATTAATGCAATTGAATGACCCTTTGAATTATCTGTAGTATTATTATTATTATCAATATTTTGTGCTTTTTTCTTTTTATTTACATTATTATTTGCATTACCATGCTCATTATCTTCAACATTAAAATCATCATCATCAGTTGCAATTAATGACACACTTAAACATGCACTAAATCTAACAACTGATATAGCTAAGTTAATTGGTAAACTTGCACTCATAAATTTTGGTTGATTAATTAATAAATTGGTATTAACAGCTAATGTAATTGTATCTGATACATCAACATCAATTTTAGCCTCTAATCTACCTTCATTATTTTGAACTCTACAATTACTAAAAATTGGATAATCATCACCAATATTAATTTCAGTTATTTTAATTGCATCAAAATATTGTAAAACTGGTGGTGAATTAAGTGCTTTATTTAATGATTCATAAATATTACCATCAATTAATGCCTCTAATCTTGCTTGTGCAATAATTTGTCCAACTAAAACATTAAACCAATCTAATGATTCAGGTTTATGAGTTTTAACATCATAATAAGTTTTCTCTAAAATTGAATTTAATGTACTATCAAAATCTAAATTTACTTTACCTGCATTTAATGCTTTATTAACTTCCTTTAAATGAGTTAAATCATCCTTTAATTTTGTTCCATCTTCAACAGAAGGTGTATTGTTAGGATTATTACTATTATTATTATTATTGTTATTATTTTCAGCACTAAGTCTAGTTAACGGAGTTGCCTTCAATCTTGATAAATCAATTTCATCACTTTTACTTGTTTTAATAACTGATCTATCCTTCTTTGTGGGTATTTTAGTTGCTTGAGTTGGTGTTGCTTCAGTGAAAACAAAAAATTTAATAAATGCAACAATTAATATAATTACCGATACTTGACCTATTATTAAACCTTGTGTAAAAGTCCATGCAGATGATACAATTGGTGGTGATAATGTATTAAATGAAATTGGTGGATTAATATTATTATTATTATTGTTTAATGATGATGGATTGTTCTGTAATTCTTGACGTTGCTGTATAATTAATTGTAATACTTCATTTTGTTGATGTTCTTGTTGTTTCTGTAATCCTATTAATAGTTCTGATAAATATTGTTCTAAATCTGTTGTGTCTTTAAAATTAGATGTTGAAGTATTGTTTAATTCTGAATCAGAGTCAGTTTTCTGAAATGTCTGTACATCTTCTGTGGAATTATTAGTTTCGCAAATTTCTGTGTCACAATTAAATTCTATTACAGGTGCTACAGTATGACATTCCTCTATTATATCTCCAGACATGGTATCTCTATATATTCTATTGTAATACTTTTGATTGATTGTATCTCTTTAAAAGATAATTGGATTGCATGATGTGATGAAAATTTAAAAAAAAAATCTTATCGCCGGGATATCATGGGAATAACCATTTTAACTATTTGAAATGTACAATTATAAAAGGTTTGATATAAATTAATTAAGAAAGTGTATATAAGTATATGAATAGAAATGAATTACTATTATTATTTCAAGTATCTAAATAGGAAAGAAACAAAAACTGAAAATGCAAGAGCACCACAAACAAGTCTTGGACCTATTTGATCATCATATCTAACTGCACGTTTATTACGAATACTTATAACTCTGAAAACGTAAACACCTGAAGAATATAATATAGTTAAAATTGCAGTTAAATAAAAGCAACCTGCAGTTAATAATGAAATAACATCACCATAATTTAATAAAGTATGAGCAGTTGCACCAAATATAAGTGAAATTGAAAGCCATGAAAGGAATGTACGTTCAGTTGCAAAATAAACTTTTGGTTCAACACGAACTGGAACTGCAATTTTTTTACCCTTTGGAGCTGTAAATGCAGTTTCGAAAATCGTTCCATCTGGAACTTTATTAAATGAATTATCAGGTTTTGTATATTTTTGAAATAAATCAATTAAAGGAGCTAATAAACCTTCATTTTTAGTATTATTACTAACATCTTCAATTCTATTATGAGATTCATTAATTTGAACTGAACCATAATTTGTTGATGAACCAATTAATTCTTCTTCATCAATTTGTCCACCATTACTACCATCTTCTAATAATCTATGTTTACTAATAATACCATAAGTTGCATCCTTTTTAGGTTTCCTAATATCAATATCCATTTGAGGTTGCCAAAATGGAACTAATGAAACCATTTCAGGTAATAAAGTTGAACAACCATGAATAAATTTTGAAAATTTTGGAACTGCTTCAACTAAATGTGATGAAATCATTTCTCTAACCCATTGAGGTGGTTCTTGACCCATTTGAGTTTGTAATTTAACTTCTAAAACAGCATATGGGAATCTTTCAATATCTTCATCAGGTAATTGATTAAATGGGAAATTAACTCCAATATCCATTCTTCTCCAATTACCCTTAGTTCTATCAATTCCATCAAAATTATCTTCTCTAATCATTGATAATTCAGTATCAAGAGAAATTCTAACTCTTGCATCACCAGGTAATTGAAATGCAGTTCTATTATAAAAAGTTCTCATAACTGGTCTCATTTTATCCTTTAAAACTCTATATTGAACTTCTTGAGCTAATCTCTCTAATGAATCAATTTCTTCTTTTGATTTTTTACCATCTTTTCTAGCTTTTTCAAATAATTGCTTTGCAGTAAATGAACCTTTAAGGAAATCATTAACTTTTGATTCTTTAATTGGGAATCTTGCCTTAACAGATTTTTCACCAGTCCAATCTTCTCTATGAGTTTTTCTTTCAATAAAGCAAGTTTCAGTTGACATACCACCATACCATCTAATTCTAATTGCTTCTGCACCTTCAGTTTTCAATAATCTACCATAATATAAATCCATTTTTTTATCATCAAAATAAATTGAAGAAATTGCCGAATCTTCAGTTTCAAATTCTTTATTTGAATTGAAAACAAGAACAGGTAAATGTTTTAAAATAATTAATTTTAATTCAGTTATATTATCAGGATGAACCCAATATTTAGTTGTTTGTCTAACGAAATTTTGCATTTTACCACCAGCTGATGAATCACCTTTAACAGGATTACCCTTAGTTCTAACTAAATCATAATTTTTAGATAATTTAACAATTAAACCATCTAAATTATCCTTAAAAAATGGATTTGCATTTAATCTTGCTTGGAAAATAGGTTTTAAAATCATTTTAGTTAATTTATCATGTTTTTTCAAAATTTTTTGGAAACCAATATAATTTAATCTTGTAAAAGTATTTAAATCATGAACATCAGCAATTATATCAGATAATTCTTCCTCTAAATCTTGGAAATCTTGTTCAAAATATTCATAATCTTGAATATCAGTTACATTTTTAGAGGCTTGAACAGTTTTTTCAACTAAACTTTCAATTTCTTTAACTCTTCTTAAAATTTCTTTGTGTTTTAATTTGAAAAAACTATAAACTTTATCTAATTCTTGTTGTAAAGTGTCAACAAATTGTTCCTCTAATTGATTATTCCAACGACCATTATTATTTTCCAATCCTTTCTTAACAGCATATTTCAGTTCATCGTAATTAATATAATAATAAGCGTAATCTTTAATAAGTGAAGATTTTAAAGTTTCACCAAATTTCATACTGTCTATACTGTACTACTATTCTCTTTTCCTTTACCAATTGAAGAGTATACCACAGTGAATCCCTTGCCAAAAGGCAGAAAGAAGAGTTTATTAATGACAACCGAATAAACTGAGATAATAAAAAACCTATTGTTCTCAACATGATTATTTTCTAAATTTATTTATTATACACGTGCACTTAATAAAGACTCACTTTCCTTCTCTTTATCTTTATTTTATAAAAGGGTTACTGTATCTTCTTAATATACCTTTATAAATAATATAATATAAACAAACTACTTAAACTAATCAAAGGTAATCTTCTTTGCCTTTTTAGACATATCAACATTCTTAAAGAATGCACCATATGCACCATGTTCTTTCTTCTTTGTATGTGAACCAAATTTAAGTAATTCATCAGGAACTTGTTGATCTGCACCTCTTAAAACATTACCTAAAGCACCAGCTAAATGTTTTTCATGTTCTGTAAATAATGTATGTGCAATACCTGTCTTACCTGCACGTCCAGTTCTACCAATTCTATGAACATAATCTTCAATTGTTAATGGGAATGTTAAATTAATAACAACTTTAACATTTGGTATATCTAAACCTCTTGCTGCAACATCTGTTGCTAAAAGTAAATTACATTCACCTTTTTTAAAACTATCTAATGCTTGTTGACGTTGAATTTGTGATAAATCTCCATGTAATGCTGCAACTTCAAATCCTTTATATTTTAATGATCTCTCAATTCTACTTGCTTCTTTCTTATATAATGCAAAAATTAAAATTTTATCATCCTTATTTTTACTTTGATATTGATTTAATAATTGAATTAATCTCTTTTCTTTATCATATGGATCAATAACTTCAACATATTGTGTAATTCTCTTATTTGCTGTTAATTCATCTCTATTACCAACATTAACTTTAATTGGATTTTTCATAAATCCATTTGCTAATTCTCTAACTTCTTTTGGCCATGTTGCTGTAAACATTAATGTTTGTCTTTCATTTTTAACACTTTTAATAATTAATTTAATATCTTCTTCAAAACCTTTCTCCAACATTCTATCAGCTTCATCTAAAACTAAATAATCAACATCATTTAAATTAATACTACCTTCATTAATAAAATCAACTAATCTACCAGGTGTTGCAATAACACATTGACTTTTTGCAATATCTTTACGTTGTTGATCTTTAGGGACACCACCATAGACACAAACACAATTTAATGATGTTGAATCAGTTAATTCCTTTAAATTATCATAAATTTGTGTTGCTAATTCTCTTGTTGGTGAAACAACTAAAACTTGTAATTTTTTATTATTTGATTTAACAATATGATTAATTGCTGGTACACCAAAACCTAAAGTTTTACCAGAACCTGTCTCTGCAACACCAATAATATCATGTCCTTTGAAAAGGTATGGCCATGCACTTGCTTGAATTGGTGATGGTTTATCAAATTTATTAAGACATTTACTTATTTTAGAATTAATATTATAATTTGATAATGATTTAAAATTTATAATTGGTTGAATATTAAGATTATCACCATTTTCAATTGTAATTTCATTTTCCTTAAGGAATGCATTGATTTCTTCAATTGGAGTTTCAATGATATCAACTGATTCTTCATTTGATTCTTCCTTCTTTTCTTTCTTTTCCTTTGTATCTTTTTTGTCTTTCTTTTCTTTCTTCTCTTCTTCTCTTTCTTTTCCTTTTTATCCCTCTTCTCTTTCTTATCCTTCTTTACTTTCTTTTCCTTCTTAGAAACACTGTCATTGTCATGTTTTCTCTTCTTTTCAGTAATATCACTCATACCTTATTTGTCTGTAGTAATTAAATATAACACTTTAAAATCTCTATGAAAACCAGTATAACACAATGAAAATTTTTTTTTCAGTGGTAAAATTTTTTTATCAGTTATCGTCTCGCGTGAGTTGCCTCATTGGGATTTAGTATGGAGGGGATATATTATATTAAAGGTAAAATACAAAGATTATCTAAAGATTTAAAGAATAACTACAGGAATACAGGTTTAGAAAAGACATAATGCAAACATTAAAAGGGCCGTGAATGATGAGTTAGAAACTCTGTTGAATTGTGGTGCAATGTTTGATGAAACTTCAATTGCTGATGAAGTTTTTAATGAAGTGGATGATTTTGAATGTGATTCAGTCTTTGTTGACTCACTTTCATTCTTTTCTGTACTTGTAGTTCTAGTTTCAAAAGATCTAGTAGATGATGTTAAATATTCACTTTTAAGAGAAACTGTTTTACTTCTATGTGCTGGTGATAATGATGAAGTTGATGAAATAGTTGATGAAGTTGAAATTTCATTATCATCGGTTTCTTCAGAATCATCATCAATAAATGATGATTGACTTGGAATTGTAGATGAAGTTGTAGTTGATGGGGTATATGAAGTTGTTGATTCAATTGAAGAAGAAGAGGAAGAGGAAGAGGAGGAGGAGCTTGATGATGATGATGATGATGATGATGATGATGATGATGATGATGATAAAGTTGATGATGAACTTGATGGAATTGATGAAGATTTAGAAACACTTGAATCTGAACTTGGAACATTACCATTAACAAGTGAAGCAAATTCTGCTTGAGCAATACTTACTCTACCATTAACTTCCCCATCAACTGCTTTAATTGATTCCCAAGTACCTGAATTATCACCATAAACATAACTTGAACCACTTGAATAATCTGCAACAATTAATTTATTAATATGCATTGAAAATGGTACTTGAGAATAATCAGTTAAACCACCTGCCCATTCAATTGTACCTTCAGCATTTGAAGGATCACCACCTGCCCAAATACCAAAATATAATCTCATTGGAGATTGTGGGAAACCTTGAGGATCATCCTTTGATAAAGTTCTAACTAATGTACCATCAATATACCATTTAACATAATCAGTTGTCCAATCAAGTGTATAATTATGATAATCAGATCTTGGATCTGCCATATCATGATAACCACCTCTTGAATAAGTTGTTGTATCACCCTTAGAGAAATAATTTGATTGCATTTGTGATGCATCACCACCAAACCATTCAAGATCAATTTCATCTAAATCATCAGATTGTAAATAAAATGATGAAATAACACCTTGACCATAAGCTGATTTAAGCCAAACTTCAACTTTACCAAACATTATATAATAATCAGATACAAGTGAAGGATTATCAAATCTTTCAGCAAGTGTTAATGATAAACCATCATCAGAATAAGAAATTTTAGATGGTGTTCTATAAGGTAAATAATGAGGTGAAGATTCTTGGAAATCATTACTAATTGCAGTTGCTAATGCAGGATCAGGTGAACAATTTGAAGCTTTCAATGGATTACAAGTTGTAATCTCAGTTGCAGAAGTACTATCTGCAATAACTGTAGAAAGATATGATATTATTGGAACTAAACCAGAGAGACGCATTTCTTGTGTGTATGTGATTATTGAAATTAGTTCTTACTAAATAATACTAAGAGCAAAGACAAAGGTTTAATACTGAAGTATTGGAATACTTATATATAAAATACAGGTTCTTTCAGTTATTAAATAGCCAGATGCAGAGCTGAAAGAATACGAACAAAGCACAGATGAAAGCAAAACAGAGATAATAATAATAAGGGGAAATAGCGTGTCTCTCTATTGTTATTGTGAAACCAGCCTCGCGAGGAGGCGTGTTTTATTTTCTATTTATAAACACTTATGGTGGCTTATATATACTCTTACCATGAACAGTATGAAACGATGGCAACTGTTGCCATTAGGAATGAAAGTACTGGTTCAACTCTGGTAAATACTGCTATGAGGAATATTAACATATAATATAGGCCATATTTAACATGTAAAATTGCATCTCTATATTGTTGTAAACCACCTTTATTACATTTCCTCACATTGACATGTCCTAACCAAAATGTTTGTGCTGAAACTACAAGTGTTGCATGAATTGCTGCAAATAATAATACAATTGGTGCTGTAATTGATGTTAATAATGTAACACAAACTGCAACACATATTGCTGCATATGATGAACAATACGTGTTTTCTAATTTATTAGAACTCTTATCATCATTATCATTAATTACTAAATATTTAATAAGTTCAAAACCTCTTAATGTTGCACCATTTAATACAGTTAATCCTCTAACAACAAAATATGCCATAAAGAAATTACCTGCTAATGTAGCTCTTTCTAATAAATTATTTGTAAAATTTAAATTCTTATTACTATTATTATCATAATTTGATCCTCCAAATACAACCATTATTAATTGTGCTGTATCAAATAAAAACATCCAATGATTTTTATCCCCAATTCTAACACCTTTATCCATTATGATCATCATTTCTCTACCAATACTTGCAATTGTTGAAAATGCAATTGTGGGGAAAACCCATTCTGCAAATGATGTAAATGGTCCAAATATTTTAATTTGTTGTGATATCTCTCCTGCAACTACTGCTGATGCTGCTGATGGTATAACCCATGCAATAACTATAATTATTGAAATTACTGTATAAAATGCCTTGTAAATTGCTGTAAATGCAGGTGATGGTGGTGATGGTGGTGTTATTGGTATAATTTTCTTATTAGTATTATCATTATTATCATTTGACCATCCACGAGGTGATATTCCAATAATACTAATTGATGTACCCTTAATTGGAATTAATGGTGGTCTTCTACTTTTAATAATTGGCCTTTTTTTAATAATTTTAGGAATGATAACATCACTATCTTCAATTATATCATCATTTCCTTCTTCTTCTTTAATTTCATTTAAAAATCTACTTTCATGTCCATAAACATAATGAAACCATAAAACTACACCAGTTGCAGCTCCAAAATGGAAAACATATTTATAACTATTATCATCTTTAATATTTGACATTGAAATTACATCCATACCAGTACAATCTCCTCCACCTCCATAATTTACACCTACAAGTATTGGAATACATATAACACATAATCCAACAATAAAATATAAGCTAACATAGACAAATCTTAGGAATAAATATCCATTTAAATTATCGTGTTTAAATTGCTCAATATCAAGCCATTCAATCACATCTCCCTTTTTACGTATCTCATATTGTAAGTATTTAATAATTGAGACACTATTATTATTATTACTATTACTATTGATACTTTCATTACTCTTCATTTCTATTTTTTTACCATTTTGATAAAAATTAGGATATTTACCCTTCATATAATAAAAAATTACTAACTGTATAAAACACCAAATACTTGAATACATCATAGAGGATAAAACCCATTCTAATGACATACCCTGTGCTTTAACTACATTCCCACTACCCTCTTGTGATGTCTTTAATAGTTCAATTATATCATTTAACTTCATTGCCCATGTATAAGATAAGGGAAAAGGAAGGTTTCATGATTATTTGTAGTGTAAATTTTTTTGCAACACATTACAAATTTAATTATAATCACTAATTCGATGCCCCCTCTTTATACACCGAAAATATAAACACAATGGCATCTCCATTACAGAGAATTCGTTCAGCATTTCAAAGACAATCATCACAATCAAAGTCACCAACACCTGAGCCAATTTCATTTGAAGATCCTCCATTAACTCCGATAATTTTAAGTGGATATAAAGATTCAACATCACATAAATTACTTAATATTGAATTAGCTGAAAAAATAAGGGAAAATTTACCAACTCTTATACAGATTAATCATGATTGGCATTTAGTTTATTCAATTGATCAATGTGGAACTTCATTACAAACTTTATATAGTAATTGTAAACATGATAGTGAAAATAATAAAAATAGACGTCGTGGTTATTTAATTATTGTACAAGATACTCATCATAATATTTTCGGTGCTTATATTAATGATTATTTACATATTCAAGAAGGTAAAACTTTTTATGGTAATGGAGATTGTTTCCTTTGGAAAAAAAATTTAAAAGATATTAATGATAATTCATTAAAAGTTTTCAATTATACAGGAATTAATGATTTTATAATTTATTCAGATCAACATTTTATAAGTGTTGGATCAGGTGATGGGAAATTTGGATTATGGTTCGATTCAAATCTTCAAATTGGTGCTTCAGATACTGTTGAAACTTTTAATAATGAACCATTAAGTGATTCTTCAAAATTTAATATACTTGCATTAGAAATTTGGAAAGTTTGTTAGAATAAAAACAAAACAAAAACAGATTAATCGGGTTTAAAGTTATAAATTAATTTATAAAAAGATAATATATTTTCTTAATTTGGCTAATTAACGGCATCTATTTTATCTTCTTTTTGTTCTTTCATTTCTTCATGTCCTTCTTCCTCTTCTTTTAAAGTGTTAGAAACTCCAACATCTAACTCTTCCTCCTCCTCCTCCTCATCATCATCATAATCACTTTTACCATAACTATTTTTAATTTCATCATTTTCATCATCATCAACTGATTTATCACCATTAAATATATCAATTTTATCAATTCCTAATTCATCATATGCATCACCTTCAATATATCCATGATCATTTTTAATATATCCTTTATTATAATAATTAACCCATAATTTACCTAAATAATCCCATTTAATTGTATCAGATTCATCAAATTCAATAATTTCACCAGTCATACTAGTTTCTTCAATACCAATTTTATCATATGCACACCACATATAATTTGAACATTCTTGTGTCATTCTCCAACCTCTTGTTGATTCAACATTATTAACTTCAATATTATATTCTGCAGGTGGTGGTAAAATTCCATGAGTTATATGAAGTGGTGATAAATATTTTCTTTTAATATCAATTAATTCTAAACCTTTATTACGTTCATAATTAATATCTTTATAATATGATTCAAATTTTTTACATGTTAAAAATCCTGAATTAAACCATAATAAATCATTAATTTTAGAAATATGTGCAGGATGTGTTGTACATAATTCTTTACTTGTTAAACCTTCTCTATTTGGTGATAATTCACCAATTGCAATTGCAGGTTTTTCATTAAATTCATATTTATTACCCATAATTTCTTGACCTAACCAAATAAATTCTTTTTCTCCATGTAATGAACCTGTAAATAATTTAAACATTTGCATCATTGTTGATGCAATTACACCATCAAATTTTTCCTTTTTATTAATAACAAATAATCCACTTTCCATAAAATGACGTGCAAATGAACCGAAAAATCTATTTTCTAACACTTCACTTTGAACACGTTCCATACCAAGATAATGTGATTCTTTATCATAATTTAAATAAGATTTAAAATAATCCATCAGCCCTTCATAAATAAATGAATTAACATCACGATCTTTGAAAAAATAAGCACCATTATTTAGATATTTTTCATCATTAAAAAATTTATTTATATCATCAACAATAACTGTATCAGTATCTAACATAATCATTTCTTCATTTGGATTAAATAAATAAGCTAAAAGTTTCATACCAAAACCACCAAAATATTTTTTATATTTATTATTAATTGTATTTGAAACATCAATATAAATAATATTTAAAGGTTTTAATTTATTTGGAATTTTCAATGGCATTGAATCTTTTGGTAATTTCATTATTGGTTCATTAGCAATATTATTTAATACTTTAATTGATTCAAGTGATAAATCATTATTATGAACAACATAAATTGGTAATTGATTACCTGTTAATCTTAAAATTGATAATAAACCTGAAAGTTCAGGAATTAATGCATTATTGGATGTAGTTACAATACCTTTACCATGGAGATTTTGTTGTAATGATTTAATAAAACAAGTTGAATCCTTTTGAGTGAATGGTGTTACATCAATTTTTTCCATTCTATTAGTATAAGTATAAAATTTTGGATATAACCCACTTAACCAAGGAAACAATTTTTCTGAAGTTGAAGTACAAATTTTATCAAGTTCAGGAGTTTCAGATTGTTTAGGATTTAAGAATATATTTGAAAAAAATTTTAATTGTGTAAAAGAATTTTTAATTTCATCTGAAGATATTTGATTATGTTTTAATTTTAAATCTTTAATATCTTTAACAACATTTTTAAACCATTCATCACTAATCTTTAATGATTCTAATTCTTCAGTTGTTAAATGTTGTTTAATTTTTAACCATTTCTTTAATCTTGTATTGATAAATTTTTTACTATAAAATGCATCTTTATAGATAATATCTTGAATATCTTTAAATTCATATTTACTCAATGGTAAAATATGATCTTCATAAAACTGTGCCCGTTCAAGAGCTGATAATTGATTATAAATAAATGAGGTATTTTCAAGTTCATAAGATTCAATTATTGAGAATGGATCAATTGAATTTTCAAAAGTCGAAAGTTCAATAGTTTCATTAACTAAATCATCTAAATAACCTATTATTGACCATTTATTATAAAATTCAGGAGATTTTAATTCATCAGTTGATTTAATAGTTTTAAGATATCTACCTCTAAATGTACCTTCATAAGAATCATCAATTTCAAATTGAGGCTGAGAGAAATAAGTTGATTGAATTATGAAATGTAACGCAATACCAAAGATTGTAGCCAGTATAATGGTACGTCTATTTCTCCTTATAAGATATTTCAGTCTTACAACATTGTACGACATGATTGTGCAGTAGAATCAAATCAAAAAGAGAAATAAGCAGCAATCATCAATGATTAATGATTCCAATAGATTTGGCACGTATTCAAAAGAAAATTTCAATTTAAAGAAATGCGTTGCGTATTACGTAATCATGAGATACTAATACAGTATAATAGATTAAATTAGATTATGATTATGATTATAATTATAAAACTATAGATATAACTATTTCTAAAGAGGTATCAAAGCAGAATTATGTTAAAACCGTGGTTATTTTTTTATTGTAAGTAAAAGCTAAACTGGGCTAAGAACTTTACATTAATAAAGCACCTGCAGCTAAAGCAGCTGCACCAGCAGCGTAATAGTTACCGTAAGCACCGTTTGCTGCATTATCTGAAGCAGTGGTAATAGTTGAGTTGTGGTGTTCTCTTGCTGGACAATCAGTAACTTCTGGACCACATGAAGTGATGGTTTCAAGTTGAGTTGAAAGTGCAGTTTCAGTGACAGTGGAAGATGCTGCTAAAGCGGATGCTGCGAAAAGGACGACGGTTGAGAATTGCATTTTTAATTTATTTATTTAAAGAGTGACTGAAGTTGGAATTGACTTTGGATACTAAAAGAAGAAAAAAAATAAATAGGCAGTAAGACATCTCACAATTGAAGTGGATACAAGTGCTCTTTTATATTCATTCAGATCAACTTCTTATCTTTGAAAAACACAAGATCAATATCGTTCCAGAAAAAAAGTCCACAAACCGCGTTTCCTCCCCCAAAGCGGTAAAACACAAACAAAGCAAAACGCGCTTTCCTTTTGCAACGCGTTTCACAAAAGACGTTTCCTATTCTCTTGATCCTACAGTTTTGTTCATTTTACTATTGTTTTAACTTATTTAATTTAATTTGATTTAATTTGATTTAATTATTCTATTATTCAATAGGGTTAATTTACACACTAGTTAACGCTGTTATTTTCACTTACACTTCGTTAAAGTAAATTACAGACCAATTTATTAATTTAAAAACTATTGTTCTTATCATAGAGTCGACCATCCACCCATATCGTTCCAATTTTCAAGCTTTTGTGCAATAACATTAGGAATATTATGTGTTAACCAAATCTTCTTCTCCATTTCATCATATTTCCTATCACTTAACCAAACATTATGACCTTTCTTACAATCTTTATCAACTTCTCCAAATTCATCTCTATATGGACTATCAATAAATGATCCTTTACCATTATCTAATAATAAACAACAATTGTTTCTTGGTAGGAAAAATATACCTTTACCTCCATTAATACATTCGTATTTTAAATGCATTGTACATGATCCATATTCATCTCCATACCTATTATTCTGTATATCAACAATTTCAGCACAGAATAAACATACCCCTGGTTCATCATATCTATCTTCCTCCCTTAATTTATTATAATATTCAGTGTAAAAACGATTTAATTCATTTGGTAAATGAATCAATTTAACCTTACTTGGATATTTCATTCTACTATTGAAAAGTTCCTCCCTCTTATCAGAACTAACATCTTCAAAAATTTTAGTATCTAATTGTTCTAATATTTCATCAACTCTTGGTAAATTTAAAACGTCACAAATTCTATCACATTCACGATCATCTTCATTCATTTTAATTTTATCATCTTCAAATCTGGAAAATTTGGCAAAACTTAATATTAATACTTTTCTTAAAAATGGTGTAATCATCTTAATTAACATACTGTAAATAACATCAATTAATTCAGATTTAATGACTTCATATTCAATGTTCATGAACTTATTAATTATCATCCTCATAATAGTATCATCTCCATAATATACCTGTGTTTTCAAAATTTCAATTCTTTCTTCATCTCCAATATGTCCATTTCTCTTCATTAATGTTATCATAATCTTCATTAATGATTGTTTAATATGTTTGATAAAAAATACACCAACTAATCTTTGAAATGAATATCCCAACGATTTAACTTCATCACAATAAATTAAACTACTAAAATAATCTTGTCCACTAAATATTAACTCATTATCTTCTAATAAATTATAATACATACCAATTAAACTCTGTGGATAAACTTCATTAGATTCATTCATTATATTATCATCTCTTTTAATACCCAGTGATGTTTTCATAATCTCACAAATTTGTAACCACACTCTAAGACTTGTAATTGATCTATTATTCAATTGATTGATTAATAGTTTCTTTTTCTTACCATTTGGAACATCCTCATAACCTTCTCCTCTTAATGAAATTTCCAATGATTCAATTGTACGATAAATACTTGATCCAAATGAATCAAATGGTGGTGCAACATGTGCAACATCAATTAAACATTCTTGTAATATTAATGGGATTCTAGATTCAGCTAGTAGGGTATATTTCTTTAATCCATCACTACCAATTCTTTCATTTATAAACCAATCTTTTGGTTCAAAATTACTTTTCAATTCTTCAATAATGTTTGTTCTGATATGATAAATCATTGTATCTTTCATAATTCTATCAGATAACTTGACGTTATCAAGCAGTTCAATGTCAATTTTCTTTTGGAAATTATCATAAAACTTCTTACTATTCTTCTTGTATAACACCGGAATGAAAACATTGTTAATACTTTTACATAATGGACAACTGAATTCTCTTCTCTTGATATTCTCAGGTGTAGTTCTAGTAATTTGTGTGTATTGTTTATTAAGTGATGCTTCAAAATGTTGTTTATAACATTGAAGATGCATACCATGGGAACAACTTGTAAAAACACCAGCATTTTCAGTAAATCCTATACTTTTAGGATCGATATAATTATCAGGTAACCCTGGGCCAATAACATGTTCTTTCTCAACTTCACTTGTATATTGTTCCAAACTTTCATTGGTCTGCTTAACTTCATCTAAATTAACATTACCACCAAATGCGTTGTAAAAATGATAATCATCATATGGCGGAACATATCTGAAAACATTAGTTTCTGTGATATAACTGAAAATACCAAATACTTCATTCTCATTAGCGGCTGGCATATGACATAAAAGACATGTATGTTCGGGAAATTTCCATGATGGACATTTTTCTTCGTCATCATCTAATATATTCTCATTGGATGCACTATTTGGAATAAACCCACCATTTGGGATACAACCATTTAATTTATTTCCTTGAACAAATGAATCGGATGCATTAGTTAGATTTTTTTCAAATAAAGACAATAGTCTTTCCTCATCGTTTTCAACAATGGATCTTTCGTTTGGATTTCCAAAATAAGACATATTAAAATCACCATCTGTTAATGGTCTATCATAGGAACTTTCAGCTCTAGAAACAGACTCGGATCCAAAATCAACAGATCTTGAAATATCACTTCCACTATCAATAGTTGCAGTATCCGTTAAATCATCCATCATATTTACTTCAGCAAATTTTTGTTGTTGTTTCTTCAATTTAGCTAAAAGTTTATTTCTCTTCTTCTTGGCAAGCTTTTTCTTTCTATCAATTGATAAATCTGAAATGGATTTAATATCACTATCGGTAAAATTATAGTTCTCATCTAATATATTTGGATTGAAGTCTACTAAATTCTGTTCGATATCAAACTCCATCTTTGAAAGAATATTGTAAATCTTTTTCATCACAAATTTCATTTTGGCTGAATGTTCATCAACTTTGTTTGACTCATAAATCTTTGAAATTTCGACTAATATTCTAGACAATTCAACCGGTTTAACATCCATAATATTTTTATGATCAATAGTAATATGTGTTAAATGTAATACCAGACCCAATAACGATTCATTGTTTTCCTTCACTGATTGTTTACTACTAATGTCTTCAGCATTCAGAAATTTGTTTTTGCAGTGTTGCAGTGATTTAAATATACATAACAATACCTTTTCATCAAGTAAAATATCTGTAACTCTTGCAAATGGACTCTTGGACCAATCAATTTTTTTGGGCATAATGACAACTTCAGATTCCAGTACTTTATCACGTTTACTAATGTGCTTTTTCATTTGAAGAATACAATTTTCTCTTCTATTTGAGTTCAAATGGATATAAAATGGATCAATGGTGTCATAAAACTGTGGTTTTAATCTATAATACTTTTCTTCAGAAATATCTGTATATTCTTTAACAGGTTCAACACAATATTTGAATGCAATTGGAAATTTCTTTAAAGAACAAATATGATCTGGAATGAGTAAAACAATTTCATTGTAGGTCTTCTTTTCAAAGCAAATTGCATGTATAATCTCATGTTGAATCATTAAAAATGTAACATCGTCTGCACTCAATTTATGTAAATGTAAATCCTCAGTAACTAAATTAATCAGAAACAACATAAATTCTTCTAAAAGACCATTTATGTGTTGTGGATGGTATGCAGATTGTTTCATGTCATCATTTAACCAAGGGAGCAGCATCCATCTATCAAAAATTGTATGCGAAACCAATTGAGCATACCTAAAGTAACCAACGTATATTTGACATAAAAATAAATCTCTCATGAATCCAAACTCTCTACCGCTTCCATATCTATACAGTGTCATTTGATTTTTAACAGAAACACCATTTCGTACCCATAAACCAGATTTTATTTGTGAAACTAAAACAATTTTTCTAAGTGGGATATCGAAAACTGCCATTACTCCTTCATATTTAGGATGTTTATACACATTATTTTGATCTTTCAAATAAAACTCATATTCTCCTTGAATAATATCCATTAAGTTTAAAATTGCCTTTTCTGAATCCATAGATTGATCCATTTCAATCATCCAAGAAAGCATAACATGTAACGGGTGTAAAAATGATGCAGGATCTTTGGCAACATTAAATTTTACCACATTGAAATCAGGAAATTCTTTACATGGCTTGAACTGAATGACATCTTGTTTTTCGTCATTTATTGGTTTTGGAACTGGAAGTGGAGGGTAAGTTTTGACTTTGACAAATGAGGAATTAATGATGCTACGAATAATCATAACATATACTGATTCAGTGAATGGTTTTATCATTGTATTAGAAGATGAATTATACCAGATATCAAGTGGATTTCCCTGCGACAACAATCTTTGCTTTGGAATTTTATTTAAGATTTTACCAACATTTTCTGAAAAATGTGATATGACTGACATGGCATTAAAGTATACTGTATATTCTTGATTTTCGTACTCAACGTGCTTCTCTGCTTCTCTTTGGAAAGTTGGTTTACCTTGGAAATCAGCCAAAAAGTTGACATATTTTGGAAAACAAACAAAAAACCTGAAAATGTTATTAATATCTGGATTTCTGGTTATTATATAGGAAAGGTCCAATAATACATGAGCCCATTTTCTATTTTTCAATGTAGAGAATGTAATGTTGTAGTGGGGCAGATTTTCCTTTTCACTCGGATGTAGTATATTCAGAGTTTTACCAGTTAGTATATAACTGTGGATTGTTGTTATCATCTTGATTGCATCACCGTGTTTTAAAATTAAAGATGAGTTTGATGGTGAACTGAACAATTGTGTAGAAAGTAGAGGCATAACAGATAATTCAGGCTCCCTATCAACCATTAAAAATGAAGTCAATATTGTATCATAAATATCAAGAAATTGAGCAACCAACATTCTACTATAAATACAATTTTTAGCAAGTGATGGAATGTAAATTGAATGTAAATTGATTCTAGTTGTCTTACAAAATCTGATATCAAATATTAATAAAAATTGTAACCTTGAACCTTTGTAAGTTTTGAACTTTTCTTTTGACAATTCGTGATATTGGCAATCATTTTTCAAACTTTCAGGTAAATCCCAAACAGGAGTTGAATCAAACTTCGGAATAACATTATTGTTCTCATTGAAGTTAATAGCAGGGAAATCTGTTGGACTTATTGGGCGATCTCGCAATTGCATAGGATTTATCAGTACTTTATCATAAAAAATATCCATCCATTGATTCATACATCCTGGATTATAAGCACTTAAGAATGTTTTAGGTATCACCGCTAATAGCTCAACATTCGATTTCACAATATTGGATTGTGTAAAGTCATTGATCCAGCTGATAATTTCATCACACATTTCTTCACGAAATATTTCACGGACGTTCTTAATACAGGCAGTTAAACCAGTTGTAGTTAACAAAGTTTGTTTTCTTAACAAATCATTCAAATTTTCAGAAATCATCACAACAGCTCTACCATGTGTATTACATCTAGTTGCAATCATTTCAGCATATTCTTTGACTTTACCTGTAACAATTCTAATTCTTTGAACAGCATCTCTAAATTGATGAACTTGATCGGAATATAAAACTAAACCATATTTATTTGTATCATTATCGATTCCTTGGTAAACTGATTGACTTAGAGCACACATTTGATGGCGTAACTTTATTTTCTCAGCTCTATCAGAAGGTGACAAACAAGATAATGAGTGGTTTGTAAAATCAATAACAAAATCTAAAAGGATACCTAAAATACGTGAAACATGATCTAAAACTTCTTGATTTATTTCTGTTTGAATAGGAATTTCATGAGGTTGAGTGTATAGAGGACATTGCAAACCTTTATAAGCTTCCTCATCACCACAATCACAACATCCAGCAAAATCACGTTGAATTGTTGAGCTATGAACATCATGACCTAAATGATCTTCTTCATTATAACAAAACTGACATAAGGCACATGTATCATCATAGCCACATGTTAAGCATCTCCAGCATGTTTCACCTCTAACAAAACGGTGACCACATGTTCTTCCCTTATGATAATGAATAGTATGATCAATTTTCAAGTCATGTTCAGGAATGTTAAAAAAATATGTAATTGTATCCTTTAAACATGTTTTTGCAGAATTATCAAATTTGTAATTGTAATTATGTGCCAAGTTTAGCAAAAACTTTTTTAGCAATGTATATGGATCACTATTTTGTTCCATATTGGTTGTTTTAAGTTCAATGATATGGTTAAAATTGAATGCTTTTAAGGGGAGCCATTAACTTTATTTTTTGCCTTCCGTTAATGTCGGTGAACAATTTTTTTCTTACATTTCGCAGATCAGCGAGAATTGATGAGCCTTCAGTTTTAAAAATTTAAGGTGTTACAAATTCTAAGTTCAATTGTCAATTAGTGTTACATGTAAATGTTATACAGGTATAAGCTTATGAAAGGAAAGAATAATATTAACTCAAAGGTCAATTAAATTGACAATTTCAGGTTCTTTTGGTTTAACTGGTTCTTTAACTGGTGCAACTGGGGTAGCTGGAACAGGTTCTTTAACAGGTTCCGGCAGTTTTTCGGTGATTGGAGTAGATGAATCTTGTGTTGGTTCAGCTGCAGATTCTTTTGGCGATTCAGTATTATCTTTCACTAAACCATTTGTAGTATTCTGTGTCACTTTAGCGTAGCTCAAGTTTTTCAGCGATGCAAAAATTGGAGCAGCATCTCTTTGTGTTATCTGTGCAGTTACTTGTTGTTGAACAGATTTGTCAGTAGGAACAGTTGTTTCTTTTAACTGTGTAATATTTGCGGGTGGTGCATTACCTGTATATTGATTTAGTTGTGGTACTTGAGGATTATACGGTAACTGTGCATATTGTGGAGTTGAGGAGTATTGAGGTTGTAAGTATTGTGGTGGTAAATTTTGTGACGACTGTGTGTATGACGGTTGTTGATTCATAGTAAAATTAGGTTGTTGCTGTATATTAGCACCAGTTTGTTGGAGAGCAAATACTTGAGGGTTTTGATATCCAAATGTCTCTTGAGGTGATAAGTATTGGTTTTGCACTGGAGTTGGTGCGTAACTTGGTGCATAACTTGGTGCATGACTTGATGCATGACTTGGTGCATAACGTTGAGTAGCTTGTATTTTGAGCATTTCTTGCTCTTGGTTGAATCTTGTTTGTAAAATATCATCGTATAATCGACTTATCACAGATAATTTAGAAAATAAAGTTTGATAGTGATCAATTTGTGAGTTTTGATAATTGATTTCTTCCGTAATTTTTGGATGTAATAAAATTAAATCTGATTTTAGTTTGAGTAATGAAGCATTGTTCACACTTGACCCTGACTTGATTTTATCTAGCAATTGAACGAATTCAACAACACTTCTTTCATCGCCACCTTTTAATGCTGGTTTTTCTTGATAAGTAGGTATTGGTACTTGTTGTTCTATTTGTTGGTGATAACTTGGCGGTATTTGTGCTGGCGGTTGTGTGTTATTATGATATGCTTGTACTTCAGTTGTTGACTTGGAGTAAGATTCCTCAGACTTGTCAAGTAATAAATTTGAATATAATCCGGTTGTTGTTTCCTTTGGTGGTTCCTCTTTAATTTTTTTTTCAAAACTTGGAGATTCATGTAACTCAGCTAAACTAGCCTTAATTGCTGCACTCATCATTTCATCCTCATCATCTTCATTTATTTGAGTTACCATTGCATTTCTATCATTAGATTTTGGTATATATTCATTTTTATTAGCAGTTGCATTTAATGATAATTCAATTGCCTTTTTCAAATCTTCATCCTCATCATTGATGTTAATATCCACACTTTTGGATTTACTTTTAGACTTCTTGTGTTTCTTACGCTTTGCCTTTTGATCATCATAACAGTTATCACAAACTCTAACTGGAATAGTTATACCTAATTCAGGAACTTCAATTGTTTTAGATGAATGTGCATTACAGAAAACACCACCACATGATCTACAATGATGTTTCCTATTTAAAAATGTAAATAATTTTGAACAAATCATACAAGCATCAGAATCTTGCCATTCAGGTGCAACTTTTGATTCAATTAAATTGGAATCTATAAAATCTTTAATTAATGGGAATTCAACACCATCATCTTGTAATTTTTTATAAACTTGATTAATATATTCAAATTTTGGATTTGTACTTACCATAATTGACCAGACTTGAATATTTTCTAACATATATTGTTTTAATGAATGATCAATTGAATCTTTCTTTAACATTATAATTAATGGATCCATAAATTCTTTTGAAGAGATTTCAGTTATAAAATGTTCACCACCATTCTTTATACAAAAATCAATTAATTTAAATGAAGATTTTTGCATATTAATATTCTCTGCATCCATAAATCGTTTCTTTAATCCACGCATTGCCTCCTTTGCTGGAACTTGCTTTGAACGTATTAAATCTGTAATTTCTAATGCAGTGGCAAAATCAATATCACCATTTGGAATTGACTCAGATGTTGCCTTTTCAACTTTTTCATCAAATATTGGATACTTAGCTGATCCAAACCAAGACATGTTCTCTTCTATAAAGTGTTCAAGTTAGGTTCGTTTCTGTTTATCCAGAATACAACCTCTTAATAACTTGTATGCATCCGGGGTCTAAGCAATTCGATAAGTTTTTATCAAAATCATGAAACTAGCTACAAACTTATTACATAAGCAGATTTAAGTTAGCACACATTACTGTTACAGATCCAGAAGACCGCCTCCAGATCTTGTAGATGTTTTACATGTAAGTAGGATTTACGTTTTGACTTAATATGCTTGTTAAAAATGTTTATAAATGAAAGATTGTACTAAACTTATGAATAATTGTTTCAAATGGGTAATTGAGGTGGAATATCAGGAATTACTAAAGTAGTATTAATCGAAGGGCTTAAAATATTATGATCAATGAGACTAGCAACACTTCTTGAAGGTCTTAATGAAATAGATTCATTATCATCTGAGAAAACTGATCTTGAAGATGAATTATTACCATCATTTTCTAATATTTGCCTTAAATTATCCATATCCTCTAAATCTTCATCTAATGAATCTTTAATAATTTTATCCCAATCACAATTAATAACGAAATATAATTCACAAGATGAAACAAAACATAAAGCAACCATTAAACCAACCCATAGACCAAATAATTCAAATTCTAAATAAAATCCGAAAAAAAATGCAACAGGTAATGCAAGAACGTAATAACTGAATAAATTTAAATATCCACCAATATATTGTCTACCTTGACCACGTAAAACACCGCCTAAGACACAAGCTAAGCAATCAGGAATTTGATAAACTGCAGCAATTGTTAAAACTTTAGCAGCTAATTTAACAACTTTTTCATCAGTTGAAAAGAAACCACAAATATATTCACGATCTGAAGCAAGTAAAATACCTGTACCAATACCGAAAATAATAGCAACGATAATAACGGCTCTTAATGAAGTCATTGCTGCTCTTTTAGAATCTGAACCAATAAACCATGCAATTCTAGTTGAACCAGCAACTGATATTGAGAATGGAATTTGATAAACTGTAATACAAATAGTTGTAATAATTGATTGAGCTGCTAATGCTTCAGTACCAAATCTTGAAGATGCAAATGAGATAATTTCAAAAGCTAACCATTCAGCTTCAATCATAATAACTCCTGGACCTGCCAATTTAAGAGCTTTTGACCAATTTCTGAAAACATCCCATGACCAACCACACCAACATTGATAACCATTAATAAAAGTAGCATAGAATAATAAACTTAATGCCATTAATGTATTTGTAATAACAACGGCTAATGGTGCACCTTTAAAACCTATACCATAAGTCTCATTCCAGACTAGGAAATAAGTTATGATAAAATTCAATGGAGCACAAACAAGTAAAACGATAGTTGATGCGTGGAAGATACCTTGCGCTTGTAAATATAATTTTAGAACTTCAAAAACAATAAAACCTGGAACACTCCAAACTAAAATTCTTAAATATTCAGCAGCTAAGATACAAGGTTCAACTTCAGTGATAACAGTTGCTAAAAGTGGGTAAGCACCCCAATTCCAAAAAATAAAAATTGGAATATAAAGGATCATTAACATGAAGAAACATCTAACTGAATGTAAACCCACTAATTTATAATCTTTACGACCATAAGCTTGAGGACAAAGAGTTGATAATGATGAAGCAATACCTTCAATTAAACCGAATGATGAAATATTTGCTAATAAATTAGATAATGAAACAGCGGCTAATTCATTTGAACCGATATTACCAACGAAAAAGACAGATGAAATAGTTAATGAAAATTGAAGTAAGAAAGTAATCATTAAAGGTATTGCGGAAGAGAACAACATTTTAATTTCAGTTTTAATATCGGTATCAATTGGTTGATATTGACCATCTTTAATTGAAGTTGAAGCTAAATGTAAATTTTTTGCTTGAGATGAGTACATTGATGAAGCTCTACGTTTTTGAATCAATAGATCTTGATTTGGATGATTGTTTATATTGATTGAACCATAATAAGGGATATCATGATCATCAATTAAATTTGGGTTACGAACAATGTCTCTCTGTTCAGCAGCAGACATTATAGTTTTGTAAGAGGTATATGGGATTGATTTTAATTGGAAAAGAAGAAAAAAAAAGGGAGTTGTTATGGGAACTAAAGACTAAAAGTATCAATTGATGCAGCAATTTTCATAATAACATGAATTTCAAAACATGTTTCGATTCCATACTGATAAGGGTGAAAATTACCGAATTAGGAAAGTGCATTTTGTAATTTTTTTATTATCCTTCAGTTTATTAAATTAATAGAGTTAAATATGGTACATGGGCACTATTTAAATACATAAATGTCAATTGTTATCTGTCTTATATGTTTATGTGTTATTTATAAAGATAGACTATCTATATAGAAAAAAAAGATTTAATTACATTTCTACGATGTTTATGTTTCAAAGATTTTTTCCTTGATTCTAATTTTTTAATTTTACCCTGTAAATGTTTAATATCTGATTTATGATATTCAATATCACGCACAATTGCACTATCCGTTATAGGTGTTGGATGTATTAAAGGTGTTGAGCCAATATTGAAAATTGATATTGAATTTGAATCTAATGGAGAATCAATTGATGAAATTGAAGAATTTGGTGATCTTGGGTATGCCTGAGGAGCATCAAATAATTCATACTGGTTAGTAATTGGTATATCATCATTATCATTATCAGTACTTGTATCAGTATCAATGTTATTGTTAACTTTATTATTAATTGTTTTTTTATCATCAAAAGCTACTCTTTTCTCTACATTATTACGAGGAGGTAAAGGAGGGTTTTTATTCTTTAGTTTTAAAGAACTACGACCTGGTAAAGGTTTCAAAGGTGGTTCTCTTATAGAAGAAGATACCATCTTCAAAGAGGCTACTTTACGACGAACACATGGCAGCATTGACTTAATAGAGAAATAAACAATACGATAATACAGTTAAATTATTCCCTTCTTTATAATAAAGCAGAACTGATACAATAAATTCAACTAACAAACCCTCGAGGGCAAAAGTGTCAAAAAAAGGCGATGATCAGAAATAGAAGTGATGAGCCCTTAGCGACACAGTAATGTAAAATGACAGTCACGCAAATTAAAAAAAAATTTTAAATTAAATTTTTTCAAGGGCAAATTAATGAACGGGTAATTTTATCCCCCCAGTGGGCGGTCATTTGAAGGCTCAGTTAGTGACCCTCGCCCCACTATTGTAATTTTCTATCTGGGAGGTTCTCGAAGGTTGAAAAAATTTTCACTTTTCACAGTGAGAAATTGAAAATATTGCCACTCACTATTGTCACTTTCTGCTGCCTTTTTATTTAAGACTATCCCCCCCTTGCTTATTTTTTACTTTAAATTACTTGTTCTTTTCCACTTTTTCTTCTTTTTCCTTTTTACTCTTTTATTTCTTCTTCCTCTTTTTTAGACAAGCAAAACTTTTATTACATCAAAATGGGTAAAGAGAAGCAACACGTTAACGTCGTCGTTATTGGTCACGTCGATTCTGGTAAATCTACTACCACCGGTCATTTAATTTACAAGTGTGGTGGTATTGATAAGAGAACTATCGAAAAGTTTGAGAAGGAAGCTGCTGAATTAGGTAAGGGTTCTTTCAAATACGCTTGGGTCTTAGATAAATTAAAGGCTGAAAGAGAAAGAGGTATTACTATTGATATTGCTTTATGGAAATTCGAAACTCCAAAGTATCACGTTACCGTTATTGATGCTCCAGGTCACAGAGATTTCATTAAGAATATGATTACTGGTACTTCCCAAGCTGATTGTGCTATTTTAATTATTGCTGGTGGTGTCGGTGAATTCGAAGCTGGTATTTCCAAGGATGGTCAAACTAGAGAACACGCTTTATTAGCTTTCACTTTAGGTGTTAAGCAATTAATTGTTGCTGTTAACAAGATGGATTCCGTTAAATGGGATGAAAAGAGATTTGAAGAAATTATTAAGGAAACCCAAAATTTCATCAAGAAGGTTGGTTACAACCCAAAGACTGTTCCATTCGTTCCAATTTCAGGTTGGAATGGTGATAACATGATTGAAGCATCTACTAACTGTCCATGGTACAAGGGTTGGACTAAGGAAACCAAGGCTTCCGGTGTCGTTAAGGGTAAGACCTTATTAGAAGCAATTGATGCTATTGAACCACCTGTCAGACCAACTGAAAAACCATTAAGATTACCATTACAAGATGTTTATAAGATTGGTGGTATTGGTACTGTGCCAGTCGGTAGAGTTGAAACCGGTGTCATTAAGCCAGGTATGGTTGTTGTTTTCGCTCCATCTGGTGTTACCACTGAAGTTAAATCCGTTGAAATGCACCATGAACAATTAGATGAAGGTGTCCCAGGTGATAACGTTGGTTTCAATGTCAAGAACGTCTCTGTTAAGGATATTAAGAGAGGTAATGTCTGTGGTGACTCCAAGAACGACCCACCTCAAGGTTGTGCTTCATTCAATGCTCAAGTTATTGTCTTAAACCACCCAGGTCAAATTTCTGCTGGTTACTCACCAGTTTTAGATTGTCACACTGCCCACATTGCATGTAAATTCGATGAATTAGTTGAAAAGATTGACAGAAGAACTGGTAAATCCGTTGAAGATCATCCAAAATCTGTTAAATCTGGTGATGCTGCTATCGTCAAGATGGTCCCAACCAAGCCAATGTGTGTTGAAGCTTTCACTGAATACCCACCATTAGGTAGATTCGCTGTCAGAGATATGAGACAAACTGTTGCTGTCGGTGTTATTAAATCCGTTGAAAAGGTTGACAAAGCAGGTAAGGTTACCAAATCTGCTGCTAAAGCTGCAAAGAAATAAGTCTAATGTTTTTAATTGACTAACTATTTATCATTCTATAATTAATCTTTTATAATCAAAATATTGACTTTATTATTATTTATTATCTTTTCGTAATCTTAGTTGTTACTCTTGTTACTCCTGTTACAATTGACAACTTCCTATTGTTTATGACTATTCAGGGTATTATGGTAGTTTTCGGTTATTCCGAAGGAATTGAATTAATTGCTTATCAATAGAAGTCACCGTAATTAATTTAAAGTTTATTAAATGAACAAATTGATTTAAAACGTCCACTTAATAAAAAGAAATTCTTATCCGTTTTTTTTTGTGGTCCGATTTACTATATAAGCTTTCTTTTCCTTTTAAGTTGTTTTGGGATAATATTATTAGCTGTTTACTATTAAGGTTTTCTAATTTGTAAAGTTCCTCATTATATAAGAACAAGGGTCTATTTCATCAAAAATAATTTAATTTTCTAATCATGAGTACAACTAAAAAGCAAGAAAAAATGGAGATTTCTAAACTTGAAATTATTGATTTAAATGATAATTCAGATGCAAATGCAAAGAAAATTGTTCATGCATCATCAACTCAAGGTTTTTTAATGTTTGAAGGACATGGTTTCACTGAAGCTGAAATTGATTTACTTTTCCAATTTAGTCATGATTATTTTAAATTACCACTAGAGGAAAAAAATAAATGTGTAATTCAAACTGATAATGCAGGTTATACAGGTATGGGAGTTGAAAATTTAGAAGAAGATGATTTAGATAGAGGTTATGGTGATCCAAAGGAAGGTTTTAATTTTGCAAATTTTGATTTAAAAACAGGTATACCAAATCAACCAATACCTGAATTTTGGCAAGATAAAATGGATATAATTAGTAAAACAGTACTTAAATTACGTGAAGCATTGAAAAAATCTTTAAGATTATTATCAGCTGGTTTAGAAATTGAAGGTGTTGATGGAATTGATCATGAATGGTTTGTTGAAAGACATCATGATGATCATTTCTCTGGTACAACATTTAGATTTTTACGTTATCCATCACCTGTTAATGAAAATGCAAGTGAAGAGGAAAAGGATAAATTTGAGGAATTAAATGTTGCAGGTGCTCATACTGATTATGGTACTGTTACATTATTATTTCAAAAGAAGGAAGAATCAGGTTTACAATTATATTCACCAATTACTAAAAAATGGGAAAGTGTACCATACGTTCCAGCATCTGCTAAATATGCTGCACAAAATGAGGCAGCTCCATTAATTGTTAATATTGCAGATCAATTATGTTATTGGACTAATGGTCATTTAAAATCAACAATTCATAGAGTTAGATTCCCAAGAGAATTATTAGATAAGGGTAAAGATAGATATTCAATTGTTTTATTTGCACATCCTGGTGATGAAACTTTACTTGAACCTGTTCCAAGTAAAATTATTAAAGATATCAAAGGTAGAGGTGCATCTCATTATATGGAAAAACATGGTGTTTCACAAACTGCTCGTGAACATTTAAATAATAGATTAGGTAGTACATATGGTTGGAAATACTGATTTATTAAGTATCACATTCTCTTTCTCTTTTAATTATAAATAAATAAACATTATATTTAATTGCTTTTATTAAATTAATATTCATAAACTTTAAGGTAAACGTATACAAAATAAAAGTTTTAAACCAAATATATCAACACTTTGTACTTTACCTGGGCATGCCCAGTGCATATAATTTTATTTCCCTCTACGCCTTCTCTTTTGAATGTGTGCTTTCTTTTGCTTTATCTTTTCTCTTTACTCAGCACGATGTTTGAAGGCATAACGACATGGATACGATCAGGCCGTAAGAAGGATTCTGCCAATTTAAGGGGGATGTACGAAGATTTGAGTAGTATGCCAAATATCCCAGATAATGGTGATGTTTACCTTTCAGACGATGAGTTGAGGAAAATTCATGAAAGGATAAGAAAATGTATTGATGATGACCAATATGTTCCTATTGATGATACTGTTGATAATACATTACGAATCATGCGTGAAGAGACTGATAAATGGTATAAATCTGTAAGAAATGCAAGAAATGAAGAATTTGAACAAATTAGAAGATTAGATAGTAGTAAAAATATCAATTTAGATGATTTTAATATTGGTGATGCAGAGAATAATGAATTATTATCTTATTGTATACGTCTAGAGAATAATAATGAATATCTATTACAATTGGTCGAAAAGTTTGAGCAATTAAGTTTTAAAAAACGATATTCAGAACTGTTAATAATGAATGAAAATTTACAAAAAGAATATAATAGTTTGAAAAGTACCAATGGGAAAGTTTATAGTAGTTATTGTGATTTACTTGAGGAAGTTAAAAAGAGACAAGAAGAGAATAAGATGTTTAAAGAACGAATAAAAAGTGTATCTAAGAATAACGATGATAAATCAATGGAATTACGGAAATTACAAATAGAAATTGAGAAACTTAAAAGAGAGAATGAAAGAAATGAAAATAAGATAACTGATCTACGTAAATCGAACAATTCATTCCAAAGAACTATATCTGAAAAAGAAGATGAAATTATCAAATTAAAAGGAACAGTAATGATAACCAAGTTAAAACTTGAAAGAGCTGAAAAAATTATATTTCCTCCTACTAAAGTTGAAGAAGCAAAACCTGAAACTCCAGTAGTGACACCAGTGTTAGAACCAGTATCAACACCTCTTGGAATCGATGAAAACAAACCATTGGAAAGTTCAACACCTGAAAAAGAAATCGATGACACAATAGCACAACTGCATAAGAAATATCAAACCAAATCCAAGATAATTACTTAATGAGCATTGGGTTTGGTTAATATATTTATACTAACCAGAGTATATAGTGTATATTATCTTTATAGTGTGGTTTAAATTATAGAATGTGTATATTAAAACTTGGCCAAGATTAAATTGTATAAGAAGCTGATACTATCGATCAATCCCCACAATGCGGCTGGGATGAAATTATTTTAAACGTTGAATACATCAATTTGAAACTCTTTCTCCTGTGCCAATATATTGTAAGGATATTCTTTATTGAACTAATATAAGGTATAAATTATGGTAGATATGGGCAAGGGGGATAGTCTCCACTTGCATGAGGTTCAAAAATACAATACTTCAACTTCGTCCGGTGAAGATCACACTGGTGATCGATTAGACCATTATTTACGATATACTGATGAAAACATTTCATTCACACCAACACGTAAAGTTCAAATCACTGTACGAAATTTATCCATTGGTTCAAGAATTCAAAGAAAGAAAATGTTTTCTTTTGGTAAACGAAATGCTAAGAATCCTGATATAGAATCAAATGATTCAATAAAAACAATTTTATACCCAATGTCTTTTGATATACCGTCAAATTCATTAACTTGTATTGTTGGTGGGAGTGGTTCAGGTAAAACTACTTTGTTGAATTGTTTAGCCAATAGAAAAATTAATAAGAAATCAATGGTTCAAAATGGTATAGTTAAGTATAATAATGATAGTGATATAAATCAATATAGAAATGCATATGTTATTCAACAGGATATTTTAACTCCAACTTTAACTTGTTTTGAAACTTTATTGTATTCTGCTGAACTTAAATTACCAAAACTTACATCAAGGGAGGAGAGAGAAAATTTGGTAAATGAAATTATTCTAACCTTGGGTTTAAAGGAATGTAAAGATACACTTGTTGGTGATAAAAAACATAAAGGTTTAAGTGGTGGGGAAAAGAGAAGATTAAGTGTTGGTTTACAATTAATTTCTAACCCATCTATATTATTTTTAGATGAACCAACAACAGGGTTGGATAATTACAATTCATATTTGTTATGTAAATCATTTCAACATTTAGCCAAAAGGTTAAACAAAACTATTATTATGAGCATTCATCAACCTAGGTCTGATATTTTCAAATTGTTTGACACAGTTTTGATTCTATCCAAGGGAAGACTATGTTATGGCTCCTCATATGAATCCATATTTCCCCATTTTAACTCCTTGGGTTACATAATACCAGAAACTAAAGTGAACCCTGCAGATTTCTATGTTGATATAACAAGTATAGATAATAGAACATGGGCCAAGGAGATTGAGTCTACTGAAAGGATTGAAAAAATTACAGATGTTTGGAAGGAAAAAATGAATGAACTTCCGGATATTGATGCTATGACTTTAGAAATTAAACAGAATGTTAAAGAACGTGATGTGTTCATTGATACAGGACGTGCACCATTTATAAGAGAAGTGAACATTTTGATTAGAAGGAACTTGAAATTGCAGTGTAGAGATCCAATTGGGTGGTTTTCTATTTTATTTGAAGCTTTGTTTTTGGGTTTAATGTGTGGTTGGTTGTTTTTCAAACCGGATCTTTCAGTTGCTGGTGTAAGATCTATGCAATCTTCATTATATACCTCAGCATCTTTGCAATGTTATTTGTTTCTGTTATATGAAACTTATAGGTTATGTACGTCGGATTTGAAAGTTTTTGATAGAGAAAGAATGGAGAATAGTGTCTCAGTACCAGGGTTTCTTATAGCTAGGAGAATTTCTAAATTCATTACAGAAGATCTTTGGATTCCAGTTTTGTTTTCAATAACCACTTATTTTATGTATGGTTTAAGGCTTGACTCAGCTAAATTTTTCTGGAAATATTTTGCTGGTTGTTTAATTTTCCATTTGAATACTATGACGTTTGCAACATTTGCAGCCTCAGTTAGTAGGGATGTTGCAATTGCTACATTAGTTAGTAACTTAAATTTTACATTTCAATCAATGACAAATGGTTTGTTTGCTAATGCCAAACAGCTACCTGTTTATGTTCGTTGGTGTAAGTATATTGCATATTTATGGTATTCGTTTGGTTATTATGCAAGTAATCAATTTTCAAATAATGATAGAGGATGTTATCAAAAATTTGCTGATAACCCAAATGTTAATGAGTTATGTTATCAATTCTCAGGTAATTATATTTTGAACAATTTGGGTTTTCCTGAAAACTGGAATGCATTACCTATTTGTGTCGTTTTAGCATTTGCTATTGGTCATTATGCGGCTGCGGGTGTTGTGTTTTATATAAAACCTTTAGATATTACCATGGGTAAGGAAGTTTCATCTAGCTCTACTATTGATAATTCCATTGATTATTCACAAAAAGTTGATGAGATTTATAATAAAGAAAAACCAGAGGATGAAAATCGAGTTTTCAGTAATTCTGAATTAAAGGATATCGAAAATAGGTCAAAAATCACCATGTCAATTAAAAACATTGATTTAAGTGTTGAAAATAAACTTAAAAAGTCAAACAAAAAGATTTTAAACGATGTGGATGCTGTTTTTGAAAAATGCAAATTAAATGTGAGAATGGGTCCTTCTGGTTCAGGTAAAACGTCACTTTTGAATTTAATTAGTGGTAGATTGTCGTCTAATTTCCTTACCAAATACACTTCATCGGGTGATATTTACATGAATAATTATCATATCACCGAATATACCCTTGTTAGGCCTATTTGTTCATACGTTGTCCAAGAAGATGATCATCTCTTATCATCTATTACAGTAAGAGAAACTCTGACATTTGCCGCAAAATTGAGATTATCAAAGTCCAATTTAAGTAGTGAGGAACAAAACTATATTGTTGATGATATTATTTTGAAGATGGGATTGAGAGATTGTGCAAATACTATGGTTGGTAATGATTTAATTAAAGGTATTTCAGGTGGGGAAAAACGTAGACTTTCAATTGCTATTCAATTAATTTCATCTCCAAAAATTTTATTCTTAGATGAACCAACATCGGGGTTAGATTCTTTTACTGCTGCTTCTATTATAGAATGTTTAAGTAATTTAACTAAAATGGGTACCACTGTTATTATGACAATTCATCAACCTAGATCATTAGATGATTTTGGAACAATTTTATTATTAGCCAAAGGTGGACATGTTGCATTTAATGGAACTGAAAATGAAATGATAAAACATTTTACAAGTCTAAACTATCCTATTCCTAAATTAACTAATGTTGCTGATTTTGTTATTGATTTAATTTCATATAACACATCAAATGAAGAGATTGAGTTGGAAACAAGGGAAAGAGTTGATGGTATTATACAGTCGTGGAGATCGATTGATAGAGTTTCTATTCCAAATAATGTTATAACACTACAAAACAAATCAGAAGTTAGAGATATATTTAAGTCTATCATCAAAGAGAGGGCTGCATTTTATATTGGGTTCACTACTCTTACAATAAGACAATGGATTGGTTTAGTCAGAGATAAAAATATTCTAATTGCACGTTCAACTCAAGTTACTGGTATGGCTATTATTTTATCTTTATTCTTTGCTAGATTGAAAAGTAATATGTCCGGTATACAAGATAGGTTGGGTTTACTTCAACAATTTACTGCATTATATTTTACTGGTATGTTGAACAATATTTCATCTTATCCACAAGAAAGAGACTATTTCTACTATGAATACAATGATGATGTTATCGGATTGAATTCTTTTTTCTTCAGTTATTTATTAATTGAAATTCCATTTGAAGTTATATCTTGTTTTATATTCACAATATTTATGGTTTTTGTTGTTGGTTTCCAAATCAATGCAGGTTTATTTTTCACCATGTTTTACGGTACGTTTCTTGTTGTTAATACAGGTGAATCGTTAGGGATTTCATTTAATACTGTATTTGATCATCCTGGTTTTGCGTTGAATGTTATCTCTGTTTTCTGTTCCATTGGTGTGGCTATGGCAGGTCTTTTAGCTATGACTCTTGATAACTTTTTAAAAGGTATCAATTATCTCTCACCTTTACATTATTGTGTGTTTTTAATTTCAAACAAGGTTTTCACTCCATCATTACAATTCAAATGTAATCCTGATGAATTTTTACCTAATGGTGAATGCCCTTTTACTAATGGTCAACAAGTTTTAGAAGAATATGATTTAAAAGTCAATGTTACTCTATATTTTGTTTTGTTTGCGGTAATTTCGGTTATTCAAAGATGTATTAGTTGGTGCTTTTTGAGAATAAAACTGATGAAACTTAACATCAAAAAACTTAAAACTATCTGAATGATCAGGTTGATATTTCTAGGTACGGTTTTATATAACTACTTTTCTTACTTTATGAACTTTCCTAACACAAAATCTATGTACATTATCTAACAACTAAAGAAAAGACGCTCACTCAAGGAAGAAATTGTACTTTTATTGAGCGCTCACATTTTTAAGGGTTTACGTGTTTTTTGTTTACTGCAGATTACAATTAACTCTTATTGACCCAATACACAATCAGATGAAATTGGGTATCCTAGGGCTTGTATTGGCTGCTATAGTCAGTGCTGAAAAGTCTTCTCTTAATTTGAATGAAAATGATAAGATACCGACAGATATTGATTCTGAAAATCAATTGAATGTCGAAGATGTAAATATTGAAATTGCTGACAAAGATGAATGTCACGAAGAATCCATTCTGATAGAGGTCAATACAGATGCTAATGCGGGTGCTAGTGGTGATGATAATGATTATCAAGCACAACCCGATGTCACTGAAGCAAGAGAGGTACGATTTTTCAATGAGAATGAAAAACACTACCCAAACTCTGAATACCTTAACATAAAACCCTTGAAAGGAAATAATGTGTTGTTTTCCTTTAACTTTGATGTTAATTCAACTGTAAAGTTATATCCAGAAACAAATGATATTCTGTATTATGATGTGTTCCCTAAATCTGTTGGTTCCATCTTAAAATCATCAAATGCTAGAGAACTTCATGTAAGATTTGCACATGGTTGGTATGATTCTGAATTAAATGGAAAATTGGTTGATAATGGTTTTACTACAGGTGGAACTGGTGTTGAATTATGGGCAAGTATAGAAGCAAATTCAAAAGAAGAAGCATTTGAAAACTGGGTTTTATTAGCAAACTCATTATCCGGTATGTTTTGTTCATCATTTAATTTTATTGATAAATCGATCACCACCACTCCAGAAAAACTTTTTGCAAATGACGTAGAATTAGAAGAACAAATTGCATTAGAAGGAAACATTTACAGATTTAGAAGTGCATTACCAAGAGAACCTATTTGTACCGAAAATTTGACTCCATTTTTAAAATTATTACCAACCAAGGCAAGACAAGGTATTTCAACTTTACTTTCCGGTAACAAAATTTTCAATGCAGAATGGTCTTCAATGGCCATTGATGTTGTGACAGATTGTAGTGAAGGTGATGCAAACCATTGTCAACAAAGCATGAAACAATCCATTAACATGATATTAAACATTCCAAAGATTCTAGACAGAAATGAAATGCCTATTCCAAAACCCACACCAGGTGCCAAATTAAGATGTGATGAAACAAGACTCTTTGATGCTTTCAATTGTTTCCCATTACCTCCGTCAAAAGAATTAGATTTCAGCTTTATTGATTTATTTGGTAAACAAATTGAAGGTGGTTCTCTATTAGGATCTGAACCAACAAAAGTATGTCTTGATATTGATTTGGATAATTGGTCTGTTGAAATGAGAACTTTGGCACCAGTTTCTGATTTTTATGAAGATTCAAAGCTGTGTTTTTATCTTACATCAACTGCGCAATATAATATTGCTTTTAATACAAAGGATGCATCATTGATTAATTCAGTTGAAGCACCGCCATTTTACGCTTCAAGATCATTATCCGGTTATTCACAAGACAATGGAGGTTTTAGATATGATTTATATAACCCAGGAGATGAACCACAAAATATCGTCATTTTTGAAACATTACCTTGGTTTGTAAGATTATACATGCATACATTAACTGTAGTTGTTACAGATGAAAATGGAAATACAATAAAGAACATTAATGTTAATGACGCTGAATTGTCTGATTATGTCAAAGAAATCGTCTATAATCCAGCAATTGATAGAGTTGCACCAACTCATTTTGAACTTTCAGTTGAAGTTCCAGCACATACGAAATTAAAATTCACTACCAATTTTGATAAGGCAATGTTATTATATGCAGAATATCCACCTGATGCAAATCATGGATTTGAACTTCAACCAACTATATTTGCATTGATTGATGATAATAGTAAAGTAGAATATATTATGCGTACTACTACAAGTCTTTTGGTTCTTCCAACTCCTGATTTCTCAATGCCTTACAACGTCATTATTCTTACATTGACAATTATGTCTGTCACATTTGGTTCTATCTTCAACTTACTGGTAAAGAAAACTGTTACTGAAGAGGAAGCTGAGAAGCATAATAGTGAGA
The DNA here is from genome assembly GCA_030062975.1 of Pichia kluyveri. Taxonomy (NCBI): domain Eukaryota; kingdom Fungi; phylum Ascomycota; class Pichiomycetes; order Pichiales; family Pichiaceae; genus Pichia; species Pichia kluyveri. The sequence goes on along the minus strand of CP125799.1, from coordinate 777,967 downwards.
GACCACTTGAAAAGATCAAGAGAAAAATCCGCGGAATTTTGGGAAAATAAAAAAATCATCACAGAACACATGAAAATCGCAGAGCAGACTTTGAAATGGGTAGCAAATTGATACCGGAGATGGAGAAACAGAATATTATATTTTAGTGCAATACTGATTTGCAAGATATTTGAATCAAGTTCTGTACTATGTTTTGTAAATTTGTTTAAATAGAGGTCTTTCTTTCAAAGTTTATAATGTTTATTATTTTTCATATTTATTTTATCTTGAATCTTTTGATTTACTCTTTTTGATTTACTCTTTGAAATAACTGTGTTGTAAATATGGTTTTTCCTTTTTTAACATCTTGGTACAGAAATTATTACGAAGAATCTTCAAGTGATGACTATTCAACTGAGTATTCTTCATCCGATTGCGTTTCGAGTGATCAAAGAAGTGACGAAATTCATGAAGATACTAGATCAAGAAATGCGACTGTTGCATCATCCGGTGAAGCTCATACATCACACTCTCCAAAAAATTATGATGGTTTATCATTTACAGCAACTTCAAATCTTACCTTCAAACATGCAATTCTAAGAAATCCTGCAAGATATAGTGTTGAAACAGAAGAAGATGATAATGATATTAGTGAATCTGAGAACGAATCTCTTCATGCAACAGATATTGATGAGTTACGTGATGATTTACAACTCTTTAATCCATTCACTGGTAAATTAGAAAGTCCAAACATTGATTCCAATCCTTTTGATGATAAGCACCAGCCTAGAGAAGAGTATATTGATCCAGATATAATTAGTGCAATTGGAGAACTTCCTTGCGCTGAACATTTTGTTTCAATCGATACCAGATTAGAAGAAGCAAATAGAGAGCAAGAAACCCCTTCAAGAGTTCCAAAAGAATATGAATCTCTAGAACCTTCGTCTGAACCAACACCAAGTACCAGACCACCACGTAGTTCTTTTAGAAGACGTTTATCTGCAAACTTGAAACGTATTTTCCAAAGAAAATCAGTTGCTTCTGCTTCAACTTTGGAAGAGTCCGTTATTTCAGATTCCTCTGAAGAAGGTTCATCATCTCCTAAAAAAAATTCAAATGAAATTGTTTCATCTTCTTTTTCATCAAGATTAGGTTTCAGAAAAGTTTTATCTAATCAAACTGATGCTACTAGTGTTAATGCTAGTTTACATGAGGAAGAAATGGAATCTTATATTTCCAACGATAACAATGAGCTTAACATTTTAAGAGCAAAGAAATTCAAATCTTTATGCTTTGACAAGGAGATCAGAAGCTGGGAAAAAACAGGTCTTATGCCATCTGTCTAAATCATACATGGCATGTAAGTTGCCAATATTCACATATGCCATTCACTTTAATAACATATTCTTTTTTAATTTACTTTTTCTTATCTAACTTTTTTAATTCATTTTAATTTTACTTTCTTGTTCTTTTGGTATATATAGCATTTATATATATATATATAAATGGTTTAAAAAAATATTACAAAAACTCTTAATTTGTTACAAAAACTGCAAAAGCAATGTTATTTAATAATTTATTTACTCTTTTTTCTGATTCTGGTATCTAAAACTTCACTGATATACCTTAATTTACTTAAAAACAGACGTTTATCAACGGTTAAACTAAACCATGATTCAAACTTACCCTTGATTTGCTTCAATTCATTACTTACCAATCCTGTTGTACTATATTTTTTAGGATTCAATAAGATGCTAAATAATTCATTCCATGATTCAGTTTGCCAATATCTTTTAATTGGTTCAACTAATTCAATCTTTCCATTTTCAAGTTTTTTTGTTTTTAGGGGACTGTTGAACAGTAACAGGTGAATTACATTAGCAATACCATGATAATCAGGTTCATATTTCCATGGCACATTATTGACAATTTCATAACAATCTTCTGGGTTTGTTTTTTCCTTCTTACATTGAAATTGAGTTTGAGAATTGTATAATGAAATATCAATTGATTTGTTGAAATCTATTAATGTGATATCTTTGAATGAAACTTTGTTATTATTACATGAAGATTGTATATTCAACATGCAATTTTCTGGTTTCACATTACAATGAATAATGTTTAATGAATGTAGTTTGATAATATTAGTTATCAATTGAATAGTTAAGTAAATTATAATTGTTTCATCAATAAAATTTTTACCTGTTAAAAATTGTTCATCCGAAGAACAATTTACCAGATCTAATATAGTTCCTTGTCTGAAATATGGTAAGATTAAAAATGATTCTTCGCTGTATTTATAAAATCCTTGTAATTTAATGAAATCATTCGAAACTTTATTAATTTTAGACAAAATATAAGCTTCCCAAATATTAGAAGGGGATTCAATTTTGATAGCATTCAACTGACCATTCATCTTTTCACTAAGATAAACTGTACTAAACTCGCCTTGTCCTAATTCTTTAGTAACACAATAGATATTATCTTTTTCAAATTCTATCATTGCTTGCCTATTTCCATAAATAGGGTTTGAATTAGGTTTAAAAATACTTTTCAAAATACTTAATTTGGAATTTTCAATATTAGCAAAATCATGAAATCTTAAATCTTTAAATAAACCATGTTCTATTGTACTGATTATTTTCATTTTATTTACATGATCAAATGGATTTATTATATTCAGTTCGTCGTTAACTTCTTCTTTCAGTATTGGATTATCAACAAATGGTGAGCTCAGTAATGCATCTGTAGCATTTTCAGTGTTTTCGTTTTGTTTGGTATTATTTTCATTATTCATATCAAGTTTAAGATTTAATGATTTAGTTCTAGTAATTGTGTCTGTGAAAATATCATTGAACTTATCACCAATAATTGCATCTAACAGATTTTTCTCATTATCACCGATAGATTCAGCGTCATTCTTAAAAACTTGTTCGTTTTCTAATTGATTTTGAAGATTTTTATTATCAGGTGTTTTTTCCTTGGATCCAACAAAATCATTCATTCCAGAAAACAGACCATCTTTTGAGTTCTTAAAGTAATCTAATATTGGAGTTTCATCAATTCCTGGAGATTTATCACAAGGTGATGGTGCATCGTTTTGATTATTTTCATTAGAATCTTCAATAGAGTCTGTTTTAGCTTTTTTAGTAACAGGAGTGTTGAATAAAGAAGATGGCAGACGTTTGTTTGTATTTGTTGTTGTTACTGTATTATCTGTGAATTGATTGTTTTCAATGGGTTTATTGAACATTAATAGAACATCTAACCAACTTCTTGCTACACCTGTTGAATTTGAGGGAATGAATAATTCTAAATTAAAATCATAAACTTCTTTGACTGTTCCATTTGATAGAACAACTGGAGTTGTAACTGGGTATTCGTTTTTCTTATCATTGAAAATTTCAATTTTAGACTTTTTATCTGTTGATGGTTTTGCTGTAGCTGATTTTAATTTTTGACCCTCCCAAGATGATGGATTTATGACATTTTCTTTCTTTGAGTTTGTAATTGTGTCTAGATTAGCAAATAAACTGATATTTTGTTTTTTGATGCTTTCATTCTCATGTGTGGAATCATTAATTTCATTGGCATTATCGTTGAAGATTTGCATTTTATTTGGTTTTTTAGGTAAAATATTTGATTTCTCAGTTGAAGCTGGAATGACAGATGATGATGAGGACAGTCCTAATCCATCAGGGTTAAGTAAACCTTTAGACTCACTTATACTAACTGAATCATGCAAATGTGCTGCCTTCTTCGCTTTCCTAGACTGAAATTCGTTATATGATTTAAGTAATCTTTTAAAAGGTCTAGCCCTTTTAGTAATACCATCTTTATAAATGGATTCTGCCATATCCCATTGATCATTTAATTCAAAATAGAGTGAATAATTTTCAAAGAAGAGGGATAGCTCAGAACCTATATTTTTTTTAAATAAGTATGAAAACACATCACCTGGATGGTCACTGAAAGATATATAATCCAACCAAACATTGAAATATCTTACTTCATTCTTATAATAGTTATCATCTTTAAAATCATGCGTTGTTCTCTCTAATACTTGAATATAAAGTGAATCGTTATTACCCGTTCTATAATTTTCTCTAATCCATTTTAAATAAGTTAAATAAGATTCTAACGGATCATCTAGTTCTTGCAAGATTTCAGGAGTTAAACTTTCTTCAAATTGTAATTGTTTTTCATTCAATTTTTTCTCTAATGTGTTTTGATCAGTATGTATCAGTTCATTCAACTTTGCAGCTGATCTTCCCTGGGGTATGGGTTTTATATTTTCCTTATCAACTTCCAAAGTCTTGAAGTGAGTGACCGGATGCATTGGATAGCAAGAATTGGAGTGATCTGTAGTAGTAGTTGTTAGATAAAGAAGAGTGAATGTTTATTCATAATGATAATAATAACAATTAACTTCTGAAAAGTAAACAAAACGAAACGCATTGGCAAAAATCACAAATTTTTTCCACTGGGCGGAGTGGGCGAAGTGGCCGGAGTAAAACGTTTATCTCCCCACGGCTCGCACTGGGGCTTCACTGGGCGGTTCTTACACACCTCTTGCTATTATATTATATCATTACACTTTAGAGTTCGACTCTCAGAGAATACAATATACATAGCATAACTTTATCTATTAAACACAGATTTGGACTAAGCATTCTTCGTAGAATGACGCAGAGTAATAAACTCTCTTAAACATGCAGATCCATTCGGATCTTCCCAATGTTTCTTCAAATCTTTCATTGCCTTAAATGTCCTTCGACAACCCCAACTGACTGTTCCTATTTTACCATAACAAGCAATGTTTTCAATTTCCTTTGCTTTGGTAGGTTTAGCTGCTGGTTTTGTTACTTTATTTGTAGTATTAATAGGTGATTTAACATTTTGTTTACCTTTGTTGGATTTTGTTGGAGTTTTCATTTCCTTCTGATTTACTGGTTCAGAAGTTTCTGGTATATCAGGTGGATTTCCTTCTCTTTCTTTATTAGGTATTGCTTTATCAATAGGGGTATCACTTTTATTTGCTTGATTTGCTTGATTTGTTTGATTTGTTTGATTTGTGGCTTTTTCTTCAACAGGTTTCTTTATAACTTCATCTTTTTCCTTTTGTACCTCTGGATTTTTCTCTACCTCTTTCTTACCTATATTTGATGATCCTTTCAAAACATAATCCAAACTTGTCTCTAATAATGAATTAACTGAATTTTCACTACAAAATATAATTTCATCACTTAAATTAAAATTATCTAGAAATGTATTGAAATTATTAACAATTTCCATATTAGATTCAGGTAAAACAATTTCAACTTCTTTACCATTCTTAATTACTTCATCTCTTACAATATATTTTATTAAACATTTCTCACAAATTAAACATGGATGCTCATTTTGACAACTAATTATATGAGTTTCTTCAATTTGTCTCTGTAATGGTGCAGAGATTGGATCCTTAGGTAAGGGTATTCGATTTCCTTGATATACAAACATTATACGGCCACTCACTCTTCTTTATCCAACAACGATACTTACTATAAGAAGACAAATCAAAGATAAAGTATACACAGAACAAATCAATCAATATTAATTAACTGTACTAATTTAAAGTGAGAAAATTTAAAATTTCTCAACCTCTGTGATAAAACATTAATTTCGTCCGTTAAATTAGTTTAAATTATAATAACTTCTATTTACATGAATTAAATACTTAAGATAACAATAATAAGTGATGACAGTATTAACTTAAATCTATTTACTATCCTCAGGATCGAGATATTTCTTGAAGGCTTCATTCTTTTCCTCAAATGGACGAGGACCCAGTAGACGAATCATATCTTCTCTTGTAATAACTTCCTTTAATAGTAATTCCTCTGCAACTTTCTTAACTTCATCAATCTTTTCACTCAATAATTCTCTACATTTTTCATGTGCATCATTGATTATACGGTGAACTTCAGAATCAATTAATTCCCATGTTTCCTCACTATATGGTTTATGAACTTGCATATTAGTATCCTTTGGTTCAAATACAATTGTACCAAGTTTTTTAGACATACCTAATTTTAAAACCATTGCATTTGCCATTCTAGTAACTTTTTGTAAATCATCTGCTGCACCTGTTGTAATATCATCAAAATTTAATTCCTCTGAAACTCTACCACCTAATGCCATAATCATACGATGATTAAATTGTTCTTCACTTGTTAAATATTGATCATCTGGTAAATATTGTGCATAACCTAAAGCTGCTTGACCTCTTGGTATAATTGAAACTTTTAATAATGGATCAGCAAATTTTAAATACCATCCACAAATTGCATGTCCTGCTTCATGATATGCAACTGTTTTCTTTTCCTCTGGTGATAAAACTCTTGATTTTTGTTCTAAACCAACAATAACTCTTTCAATTGCAGCTTCAAAATGTTTAATTGTAACAAATTCTGCATCATTTCTAGCTGCAATTAATGCAGCTTCATTACAACAATTTGCAATATCTGCACCACTAAATCCTGGTGTTAAAGCAGCTAATTTACCTGCAAATTCATCAGTAATTTTATTCTCTAATTTAATTGGTCCTAAATGAACTTTATAAATTGCCTTTCTACCTTCTAAATCAGGTTTATCTAAATTAATATGTCTATCAAATCTACCTGGTCTCATTAATGCTTTATCTAACATATCTGCACGATTAGTACCTGCTAAAACAACAATATGATCGGATGATTCAAAACCATCCATTTCAACTAATAATTGATTTAATGTTGCCTCTTTTTCATCATTTGATCTCATTGAATTTTTCTCTCTTGAACCTCCAATCGCATCGATTTCATCAACGAAAATAATACATGGTGCCATTTTTCTAGCAGTTTTAAATAAATCACGTACTCTTGAAGCACCAACACCAACAAACATTTCAACGAATTCAGAACCTGAAACTGATAAAAATGGAACACCTGCTTCACCTGCAGTTGCTTTAGCTAATAAAGTTTTACCAGTACCTGGAGGACCTGATAAAATTGCACCTCTTGGAATTTTAGCACCTAATCTCTCATATTTTTGAGGATTCTTTAAAAAGCTAACAAATTCCATAATTTCTTCCTTTGCTTCATCACAACCTGCAACATCTTTGAATTGTACTTTAATATCAGTTTCTTGATTGAATAATTTAGCCTTTGACTTACCAACATTCATAATTTGATCAAATGGACCTCCACTACCACCTGCACCACCTCTTTTCTTCTTAATAGTATTTAAAATGTAAAATGTACCACCAATTAAAATTAAAGTTGGTAAAAATGGTATAAAATATGATAAAATACTTGTTCTCTTTTCATAGGTAACAGGTATACGTTCACTTAAAGGAATACCTAATTTTTCTTGAACATTATCAACTTCAGATTCAAAGAAAGATAATGAACCAATTGTAAAAGTGACAAATCTTGGATTTTGTGAATGAATCAATTCTGCCTTAACAAATGAATTATTTATAACTTCAATTTTATAAACTAAACCTTTTTCAAGATAATTAGTTAAAAATTCTTGGAAAGTTAAATTATTACTTGAAACTTCAGTTGATCCTAATGCACTTAAAAATGAGAATAAAAATGTAAAACCTAATGAATAAACAAGCCAATCTTTGAATGGTGATTTATTATTAAAGAAATCATTACCATTTTCTTGGTCATTATTATTATCAGATTTTTTCTTATCACCTCCTTCCTTTTTATCTTTATTTGGTTTTTTTGAATTTTCCCTATCTTCCTTTTCTTTTAATGAATTTGTAAATTGAAATAATTTAACATTACTATTTGAGAATAATCTAATAGAGGATTTATTATTTATTAATAATTGTTTCTGAACATTATTTAAAGTGTTAAATCTTGTTATTGACTGATTCAACACTATAGGTCTTAAAGACACCGTTCCTCTAGATAGTAATCGAGAGAACATGGTTGATATTGGTAACTAAAAAGAAGATAAATATTCTACTACTACAGTCAATTTGCCACTGATAATAGTAACAGAGGATTAATAACATAAATTTTCATTCTAGAATAAGGTAAAGTCGCGTCTTTAGCAGATAATCAGTCTTTATGCTCTATAGGGTACATTTTGCTTATTATCTGCCACTTCTTTCTTTCTTTTGTTGATGATGATGGTTAATGTTGATGATGATAATGAGGCTATGGCAGCAGTGAAGAGTTGAATGATTGGAAGTTGAAATAAAGGGTACTCAATTGTATTGCTAAATTACTAATTTTTACTTATCAGGAAATTTTACAAATCATTATTTCATTAATTGATGTTACTTCTTGGTTACTTATAGTAGAATATATCAGTGATATCCGTATCGATCCTAATATAATTAACTCATAACGGAAGGTTTACACTCTGATATAAAACCTTCCAAGTCTGTCTCAACTCTCTTAAGCCATTTCGCGTCACTGGAACTTTCCACTTGAGGCAGATGAGATGAGATGAATGTCTGAGCCTTCACTATAATACTTTGGCAAAGAACTCTTCTGAGGAGTAAAACAGTATATACGTATGGAGTTGATTAAACTAAAAGATCCAGAAACATTGGCAAGAGCATGTAAAGAAAATTTCACAATCAGTGAAATCATCTTCAATATGATCCATTCAGACACATTTAGAGTTAAATTTGAAGATTTAGAAATTAGAGTTGTAAGTGATAGAGCACTTTTATTTAGGGATGATACTTACACTCCTTATGATATTCTTAATTTCTCTGGTTCAATGTATGAAAAATTTGAAAAATTATTAAGTGAATGTTGGATTACTGTTAAAGAAGTTAAAATTGATGTAGATCCAGAGCAAAAATTCAATTCTAACTTTTCATTCCTATACGATTATTGTCCCAGAAATATCCAATCTGATGATTTACAACTAAAAAATACTAATAAGATTAATGAATTTAAATTTAATTCTGAACTCCACAAACCTTCTGTAATTAAAAAATTTTTAACAAAAGTTAATAAATCAAGTAGAATTAATATTAGAATGATGACATTCTCTGATGCACAATCTTCAACTAATCATATGTTGAATTATCTTGATGAATTTAAAGTTTTCTTTACAAAATTCAATGGTTTCAATTTTGAAATAAAATGGGCATTTACCATTATGACTGATAATGATAATGATGTTGCAAAATTAAAATCTCAATATGATGCTTTGATGAGATATAAAGATAAAAATCCTAGTATATCATTTGATGATTTTGAAATAATGTTAAATATTCAAATAGGATGCTGTTTCCCATGTAAACTTGATTATCAAATTGATAGGTTATGCTCACTTTTAGATATTAAGCTTATAACACATGTGATTTTAGCAAGTATGGCTTTTGTTTTCGATATTGATTACAGTTGTTTGAAGAAATTCAAATATTTAGAAATTTTTGTTCTAGGGGCACCTTTAGAACTTAATTATCGTACTTTAGGTGATTGGAGAAATATGAAATATTTAAAATCATTAAATTTTCTATCTCCAGGGGTTGATTATAAATGGTTGAGTGATTATATACCTTCAACTGTTGAAATAATTAATATCACTCAACATGATGAAACAACTTCTAATAATTCAAAATTTATTATTCCTCCAAATTTGAAATTAATGAAACTTGAAGTTCAAGACAAGACTATTTTTGATTTCAGCAGATTCAAGTTTGAAAATGCAAGAGATCTAACTAATATATTTCTCTATGTTGAATCAGAATTTGGGCTTGGTGGTAATAAAATTGGCAAGATAAATAGTATCAAGATTCAAGGAGTTAGAAAATTCCCTGATTGTGTTAAAGTTTTGACAGTTGAGGATGGAACTGGATTGAACCTTATGAAACCACAGAAGGGATTGGAAGTTTCAGGAGTTGACTTAAGTGGAATATACACAAATTTTGGTAAAGCTAATAAATACTTACATGCAGTTGAAAATTGACATATAAATGGAATCTAACATAGAGAAAATGCATGTAATTAATGAAGGGGGCTCAACCATTTATCAGTGAAAAACACTTTCGTAGTGCATGTATAATTGATATCAACAACACTTTAGCTTTTGATGTATATTTTTTTGTTCTAGCTACATGCTAAGCATGTTCTAATATATGATATATACTGATAATCAAACTACTTTATGATAAATTCACTAATTATCAGAATCATGCAGCAAAAACGGTAGTCAAGGCAGTGAATCTACACTGGTGAAAAAAAATCACAATTTTGAAACTCGACATCAAAGTTTTCAATCTGTACGTGTCTGGATTTCAATACATGGTAGTTATCTTCAAGGAATAAGGAAAATCAGATGGAGTCAATCACAACAAAGGATCCTGTGCTATTGAGTAAAGTATGTAGGGAGAATTTTACGATTAGTGAAATCATTTTCAATATGATACACTCTGATAATTTCAGAGTAAAACTTGAAAACTTGGAAATTATCATCTCTGGTAAAAATCGTATTCAATTTGACACCGATCTTGCAACGTCATTCGATAATATTACATTTGATAAACCAATGTATGCTAAATTTGAAAGATTATTAGGGGAAGGTTGGGTTACAATTAAATCAGTTAAAATAAAATGTAAATCGGAATTCACATTTTTATTAAAATACAGTAAGGAGAATATACAATGTAATGGATTAGATTTAAGCAATCTGGATAAAATAACTGAATACAAGATAATTTTGAATGAGTTCCTTCCAAATCAAGTTCTTGCGTTTGCTAAAAAAATTGATAAATCAAAGAAAATTACACTCGAGTTAACATTGGATATGCACCCTGGTGAGGATGGTAGTGGTGTGCCAAATGTTATAGACCAGTTTAAAGAAATTTATCAAAAATCCACTAATTTTAAATTCAATTTCTTTTTAGGATTTTCAATTGATGTTGAGTACTGCAGTTTTGAAAGTATTGATGGTTTCAAAAAAAATTATGATATAATTATGAAATATAAAGAGAATCATCCTAAAGCAAATATAGAAATAAGGAATATACTCTTAAGATTTAATATAGGAATGTCAAGCTCAAGTAAGGTAAGTTCTTATCTTGATTATACAAGTTCAGTTTTGAACACTAAACTCATTAAGAATATGATTATTTTAGATGAAATGCGGAATGCTTTTGAAGTTGATTTAACCTCTATTAAAAAATTTAAGGATTTGGAAACAGCATTGTTTAACTCTCGTATCCATGTTAATTATAAGACTTTAGGTGATTTGAGAGATCTGAAAAAATTGAAATCATTGGTGTTTACATCTACTAAACTTGATTATGGATGGATGAGTGAATATTTACCATCTAGTTTGGAAACCTTAACTTGGATTCAACCAAAGTTTCCTAGTGTTTTAAAGTTAAAAATTCCACCAAATTTTAAAAAAATTGAACTTCATGCTAATGGTACAAATAGATTTGATTTTGATAAAATAGATTTCGAGAATGCCAATGGTTTAGAAAGAATCATTTTACTTCCATTTTACAAGAAACTTAGTGGCTCTAAGGCGGGTGAAATAATTATTGAAGGAATGGAGACACTACCAGAATCCGTCAAATATGTGTTAGTTGAAGGTAAGAATTTGGAGCAACAGTTTCTACCGTTAGAAAAATTAAAGATAACAGGTGTTGATGTAAGTGGTATTTATTCTAATGTTGGCTCGGACAATAAGTATTTATGCCTAAATGTTCTTTAGTTATATACATGTATAGCTCTGTTAATTAACAACTTGATCATTTCAGCGTATAATATGGAGGCTCAGCAGAAAATCAATATAAAAAGACATCATTAGGCCTTTCTCTAACAATCTTCATTTAAAGTCTCCTCTTTTAATATATCAATAGTACTTAAAATTAAACTAAATGTTGGATTAACTGGTTTATGTTAGTAATTCAAGGCAAATATTTATCAGAAACAACTAAGGCATACAAAATGTATCGATAATGCTGAAACCATTGGAAAAAATTAATTAACCCGCTCAATATACAATTGACGACCAAATACCCATTTTTCTGCAAGAAGGCTCATTCACTAATAATCATCAATATTGTGCAACAATGGACTCAATCACAGCAGCAGATCCTAGACTTTTGACCAAAGTATGTAAGAAGAATTTTACAACTAGTGAGATCATTTTCAACATGATAAACTCTGATGAATTTAGAATTGTAGTTGAAGATTTATAAATTATCATCTCTGATAAAAATCGTATTCAATTTGATACTGATGACTATACATCTTTTGATAACATTACATTTGAAAAGCCAATGTATTCTAAATTTGAGAAGTTACTAAGTGATGGTTGGGTTACAATTAAATCAGTTAAAATATGTTGTGATTCAGAATTCACATTTTTACTAAATTACAGTAAAGAAAATATTCAGTATAATAGATTTGATCCAAACAATGCAGACAAAATTACTGAATACATTTTTGAACTAGATGAGTTTTTACCAAATCAAATTAGTGCTTTCTGCAGAAAACTTAATAAATCAAAGAAAATTACAGTTAATCTAACCATTAATTTTGAAGTTGGTGAAGAGGTTACTGGTCTCTCAGTAATGTTAGACGAATTCAAAGAAGTGTATCAAAAATTCAATAATTTTAAACTTAACATATGGCTGGGATTTACAGTTGAAACTGATTACAACAATATAAAGTGCTTTGATAGTTTTAAAAAAAATTACGATATCATTATGAAACTCAGAGAAAATCGTCCTAAAGCAAATTTAAATGTTTCACATATAGTTTTAACCTTTTATTTAGGAATGACAAGTGCACATAAAGTGAATTCTTACCTTGAGTATGCAAGTTCAATTTTAAATATTAAAATTATCAAACATATTATTATTTTTGATAATTTTCCTAATGCTTATGAAGTTAATTTAACCGCCATTAAAAACTTTAAGTATTTGAAAAGTTTCATGCTTAACTCATTTATTTATGTTAATTATAAAACTTTAGGTGATTTAAGAGAGTTGAAAGAATTAAAGCGAATTTCCTTTACATCTGCTGAACTTGAGATTGGATGAGTAAATATTTACCGTCAAGTATTGAAACATTGACCTTAATTAAAACAAGGTATCCTGCTATTTCAAAACTTAAAGTTCCACCAAATTTAAAAGTACTTGAACTTCATGTTAATGATACAAATAAATTTAATTTTAACAAGATAGATTTTAATAATGCAAGCGGTTTAGAAAAAATCTTTTTACTTCCTACGTGTAGAGAAAGTCTTAAAACTAAGACTGATGAACTTGTGATTGAAAGAATGGAAAAGCTACCAGAATCTGTTAAATATGTGTTATTTGAAGGAAAGAATATGGAGAACCGGTTTTATCCAATAGAAAAATTAAAAATTACAGGTGTTGATGTAAGCGGTATTTACTCTAATGTTGGTAAAAAAAATAAGTATTTATCTTTAACTGCTCTCTAGGTGAATGTGTATACAAATTATGTTTAATTAAATAACAATTTTAGTACTATATATATGGAGTCTCGTTTAAGAATAATTATTCTTGCTGTTTAACATCATTTAATCTTTAATTTGATACCATTTCCTTTGATTCATCTCATCACCTTAACGTTAATAGTGGTTGATGTGGCGGTGACGCGGCTCGTCAAAATACTTGAAAAATTGGTTTTCCTTGTCTCATTGGCATTAATAAACATTCACCATGTTGGTTTTAGATCTATTCCAATTCTTCACTCCTTTTCTTTCAGCAACCAATGCAGTTAACTAAACTACCTGATCATTTATCTGAAAGAATATCTACCAAAGTATGTCATAAAAACTTTACTATTAGCGAACTAGTCCTTAATATGATAAATAATGATAATTTTCGGGTTGAATTATTTAATTTAGAAATTAAGGTAATTGATAAGGATTATTTATCATTTGATGAAGATGTAATTTCACTAGATATACTTAAATTTAGTGATGATAACATGATTAAGAAATTTAAAGAGTTGGTGATTGATGGATGGATTAGAATCAGATTAGTTATCTTTAAAGAACCTTCAGCATTTGATTTTTTAATTAAGTATAGTGAGAGGCATTATTGTATTTGTGATGAAAAATTTCACCTTGGTAAAGAGGTAAAAGAATATGTTTTTAATACTGAATCATCACGTGTGAATACATGTTTACATGCACTACAATTTTTTGATGTTTTTGAGGTATCAAAGAAAGTTAAAGTACAGGTTAAAGGTATGAATGTTGAAAAAGCTGTGGAGTTTTTACATAAAGTTATGATAAATGTGTATGATTCATACCAAAAGTTCTTTTTTGATTTTGAAATGATACAAACGCTTGAACTAGCTGATGATCATTGTGTTGATAAAATGGAAATTGATTATAGAGCGTTTGAAAATTATCTTGAAACCCATAAATTTAATGTTGACAATTTTGAGATTGAAATACGAATGGTTTTAATTGGTGGTGAATATAATACATTGAATGTTTTACCAAGGAAAATTTTAGATAAAGATATTAAAAATATAAAAAAGCTTAGTTTATTTAGTCATTCAGATGAGAAATGTAATTTCAAATTTGATTGTATTAAAGATTTTGAATATTTAGAGACACTTGATATTAAATGTGTTATTGATATGAATCATAGTAGTGTAGGATCATTAAAGAATATGAAATATTTGAAAGAAATTAATTTCGCATATGCTAATGTTGATTATTCATGGATGAGTGAATATTTACCTAAAAATATTGAAAGGATCAAAATATTTCAAAATGATGAGTATCAAAAATCAAAATCAGTATTTAAGGTACCTTCAAGTTTGAAAATGTTAGAAATTGAAATTGATGATAATGGAAAGGGGTATCAATTTGATAGGTTTGATTTCACTAATGCAGTAAGTTTAAGTCATATACATTTAAGTAATTTTTTATTTGATGATTATGTTTTTAACCCGGATAAATATTTTATTAGAATAGAAGGATTGAAGGAAGTACCTAAAAGTTTAAGATATTTAATATTCTATGATGATTATAGAAATCTGATAAGGGAGTTTAGAGAACCTATAAGGATTGCAGGTATTGATATGAATGGAATTTACTCTAATATAAATAAATATGACAATGATCTATGCTTAGCTAGAAACTAATTGTGATTACTACATATCTCTTTATAATCGACATATTCAAAGATAACTTCATATACACTACCTGATTCTATCTTCAAATTTTGTGGGGAAAATCCTGATATTTTGTTACCGCTGATTCTTTTTTAATTATGAGGGCTCAGCAAAATCTTTTGGATTTTAGGATAGCTTTTTGCTTCTTTATCTTGAGATAACCGATGCAATTTGCAAAACTCCCCACTGATTTATGTGAAATATTAATACCTCAGGTATGTCGTAAAAACTTCACTATAAGTGAACTGGTTTTAACAATGATAAAGAATGATAATTTTCGGATTCAATTATTCAATTTAGAAATTGATGCAACTAATACTACTGAACCAGATTCTTTATCATTTAATAATGATGAAACTTCACTAGATATACTTAATTTCAGTAATGATCAAATGATAAATGAGTTTGAGAGGTTGATAACTGATGGATGGATTAGTATTAAGTCATTAATATCAACAAACATTTCTCGATTTAAGTTTTTACTTAAGTATAGTAAAAGGTGTTACTGTTATAATGGAAGCATCTATCATTCTGCTGAAATCTTTGAGTATGTTGTTGATCTAAACTTATTACGTATGAATGTATGTTTGAATGATTTGCAATGTTCAGATTATTGTGTTAAATCAAAGAAAGTTATAGTAAAGATGAATATGAATGTTGAAGATGCTTTAAAATACTTAGTAAATATGATAATAATGAGAAGGCCATTTAACCAATATCAATTTGATCTTAATGTAGTACATGGGCTTGATTTAGCTGATAAAAATTCTGTTGATGATATGGTAATCAAGTACAAAGAGTTTCAAGATTTTCTCAAAATCTATGAAATCACAGTTACTAGTTTTAAGATTGTTTTATATTTACATTTAAATGGTTCCGTATATGATTCATTTGATTGTTTGAAAAAAATAATTTCAATAGATGATTATGCAAAAAAAATAAAGAAGATTATTTTATATGAATCTTCCGGCAAAAGATGTTATTTTAAATTTGATTGTATTAAAAAGTTCAAATATTTAGAAATACTTGATATTGAATGTTTAATTAATGTTGATTATAAGGTTCTAGGATCATTAAAAAGTATGGAATATTTAAAGGAGATTTATTTCAAATATGCCAATGCTGATTATTTATGGATGAATCAATGCTTACCTGATTGTATTGAAAGAATAAAGATATTTCAAACTGATGATCATCAATATTTCAACTCTATATTTAATGTACCTTTGAGTTTGAAAATATTAGAAATTGAAATGATCAAAGATAGAAAGGAATTTCAATTTGATAGATTTGATTTCACGAATGCAGTTAATTTAAGTCATATTCACTTAACTATTCCGATATATGAAGATTATTTTTCCAATGCTGCTCCAAATGTAATCAAGATTCAAGGTTTGAAGGAAGTACCTAAGAATTTAAAATATTTAATATATAATGACTATAACTTTGATGAAAGGATATACCAACGGAATCTGACTTTTTCGGGTATTGAAATGGATGGAATTTATTCAAATATTAATAACTATGACAATGATTTAACTTTAATTAGGATTTGATTGGCTAAAATAGTTATTTGTGAGTATTTAAATAGATAAAAGTTTCATTGATCTCAGAAATAGTTGTCAATTGAATTATTGAGTAAGTTGCTAGTAATTAATTTTGTGGGGAAAACCTGATATTTTCTTATCTCTATATTGTTATCGCTAACCTTTTTTAAGTGTGAAGGCTCAGCAAAATCTTTTGGATTTTATGATCACATTGCTTTTTTTCCTTAAAATAACCAATGCAATTGACAAACTTACCTACTGATTTATTTGAAAGATTAATATCCAAAGTATGTCGTAAAAATTTTACTTTCAGTGAATTAATTTTAACAATGATAAATAATGATAATTTTAGGGTTCAATTATTTAATTTACAAGTTGATGTAATTGGTAGTGATTCTTTATCATTTAATAAAAATGAAACTTTATTAGATTCACTTTTATTTGATGATGATACAATGATTGAAAAGTTGGAAAAATTGATAATTGAAGGATGGATTACTATTAAATTATTTATATCAAGTGATACTAAAAAATTTGGAATTTTGTTTAAATATAGTGAAACCGTTGAATATGTTTGTAATCCTAAAATAGTAGGTATTGATCAATGCTCTACAAAATTGCAATACTCTTTTAATTATCCTATATCAATAACTATTAATGTAAAGATGAGTATGGAGGTTGAACCGGCTTTAGAATATTTAGAAACTTTGGTAAAAAGAGGAAAACCACTTAAAAAATATGAATTTGATTTTAAGTCAATACATAAGATTAATATAGTAAATCCGAAGTGTGTTGACAATATGTTAATGAAGTACGAAAAATTCCAAAATTTTGTCAAAACCCATAAAATCAAAGTTAATAATTTTGAAGTTGAACTAACAATTATTTTCAGTGGTGCTATTAAAGTTGATATCTTAAAGAAGCTATTTTCAAGCGTTTATTTTGTTAAAAAAATAAAGAAGGTTATTTTGTATAATGATACAGGTGGTCAATACTATTTTGAATCTGATTTTATTAAAGAGTTTGAATATTTGGAGATACTTGATATTCGAAGTTTTAATTATACTCAGTGTGGTATTCTAGGATCCTTAAAAAGTATGAAATATTTAAAGCGGGTTAATTTTGCATATGCCGATGCTGATCATTCATGGTTGAGTGAATGTTTACCGGATTGTATTGAAAGCATTAGAATACTTCAAGCATATCATCATCCGATTTCCCGCATTGTATTCAAAGTGCCTGCAAATTTAAAAATATTAGAAATTGAAATTCGTCAAAAAAAAAAAGCTAAATTTGATGAGTTTGATTTCACAAATGCAATTAGTTTAAGTCGTATTTATTTAATCAATCATTCATTGCAGGATCTTGGTTTTTATGACAATATGATTAGTGTTGAAGGGTTAAAAGCAGTACCTAAAAGCTTAAGATATTTGATACATGTTGATCATAACCTTAATAAAAGGGTATATAATATGTATTTGGTAGGTATTAATATGAAGGGAATTTATTCCAATATTAATATCAGGAATGACAAAAATTTAAGGTTAGTTAGGCATTAATTGTTGTTAATGGATATTTGCATATATCAATAAGCTTGTATGACTTTACATAATTGCACCTTAACATTATATTTGCGTTTTATATAATTTATAATGTTATCATCCCTATTATCAAAGACTGAAGAATGGGTTTCATTCACTGAACGCTGCTTGCCAAAATATAATGATATAAAAAAACGTTTTTTAGATATAATGCTTTTCTTTTCATGACCAAAGCATTAAACCAAATCAGCTTATAAATTATTTGATAAATTATTAAGCAATAAAAACTTCACTATTGTCTCCGAATTGAACTCAAACATTAGATTTTTTTCGGTGGATATAGAAAGGTTTAATCTATAGTAAAGAATTTCATGGTGGTGAAAAAACCGAAAAGTTAAATGATGATGATTGAAATTTTAAATGTTTAAAGGTATCATCAAAATCAATAAAATCAAATTTGATAATTTTGAAGTTGAGTTACAAATGATTTTGGTTGGAACTACTAATTCAATTAATTCAACTATACATTATTTTTTTAATCAATATTTTATTGGTAATTTACGTATTCGAAAGTATATTTGAACATTACCTGGTTTATCTGCAACAATGTATCAATATAACATGCTGCTTTGAAGAAAATAATTTTGTGGGAAAAACCTGATATTTTCTTATCGCTGATTCTTTTTAACTGTGCGGGCTCAGCAAAATATTTTGAATTTTATGATAACATTGTTTCTTTTACTTGAAATAACCAATGCAATTTACAAAATTACCTACTCATCTATCTGAAAGATTAATATCCAAAATATGTCTTAAAAACTTCACTATAAGTGAATTGATTTTAACAATGATACTTAACGATGATTTTAGGGTTCAACTATTTAATTTAAAAATTGAAGAAGTTGGTAGGTATAGTTTAAATTTTAATAGAGAGGAAACTTCATTAGATTCACTTCAATTTGATAATGACAAAATGATTAAAAAGTTTGAAGAATTGTTAATTGATGGATGGATTACTATTAAATTATTTATAACAGGTGATACTACAGAATTTGGAGTTTTATTCAAATATAGTAAAAGGTGTGACTTTATTTGTAAAGATAGCAGTGATTCTGTTGAAAAAAAAACTGAATATGTTCTTGATCCTAGTATATCAAGTATGGATGTAAGCTCAAAAGCTTTGCAATGTTTCAATGATTGTTTTAAATTGATGAATGTTAACGTAAAGATTAATATGGAGGTTGAACCTGCTCTAGAATATTTGGACAATGTGATAAAAAGTAGAATAACACTCGAGAAGTATAGATTTTATTTTGAGTTAAATTATACCCTTGAGATGAATAATGAAGAATGTGTTGAGAAAATGTCATCTGAGTTTGAAATGTTTGATAACTTTCTCAAAACTCATAAAATTAAAGTTGATGTATTTAGAATTGAGTTAACAGTTATTTTGAATCCTGGAAGACATACAAGTTTAACAATGCTAACTTCTGGTGATTATTTTGTTAAAAAAATAAAGAAGGTTAATTTATGTAATGCAAGAAGTGGTAAACGTCGTTATAAATATGACTATATTAAAAATTTTGAATATATGGAGACACTCAATTTTCAAGGTTTTGATTTTATTGGTTATGGTACTCTAGGATCATTGAAAAGAATGAAATATCTTAAAGAAATAGATTTTTCATCTGCTAATGTTGATCATTCATTTTTAAGTAAGGGTTTACCTAAAAAGATTGAAACGATTAAAATATCCCAAACTAAAGATGTTCGATATCCTTTTTCTATATTTGATATACCTTCAAGTTTGAAAATATTAGAAATCACGATTCATAAAAGTATAAACAATATAAAATATTATAACTTTGAGAAGTTTAATTTCACATATGCGGTTAATTTAAGTCAACTTCATTTCATTGATTTTTCAAATTTCCGATTTGAAATCGAAATAAAAGGGCTGAAAAAAGTACCTAAAAATTTAAAATACATATTATATTTTGAAAATTACAGTACATGGAATTATGAACGGTCTATAAGGATTTTTGGTAATTCGATGGATGGGATTTATTCTAATATAAATAAAAATAATCGCAATTTATGGTTAGTTAGGAATTAATGAGCTATAAGAGGTTAATTATAAATCTGGGTTATAGTAACAATTTAAAAAGTTTCATCATCTAAGAAATCATTATTAATTGAATTATTAAATGAATTATTAATGGGTATTGGAGAAGTAATTGAATTTGGGGAATTTGATAATGTAGCTGTTATTTCAGTATCTTGATTAGTATCATGATCATGATCATGATCATATTCCTGATTAATTTCTTGATTTTGTTCAATATCATCACTTTCAGGTGGTAAAAATCCATCCTCTGTAGCATACATTATTTCCAATATATCATTAATTAAATCATTTGTTGATAAATTAATTGAATTTTTCGATTGTAATAAATTTTGACAAAGTATTTCAATATCTCTTAATTTATCAAAATAAAAATTTCTTTCAATTTCTAAACCATCTTTAAATTTTTCTAAATTTTCAATTTTATTTAATAATGTTGATATTTCATTTGATTTATCAATTGGTGTATGTTTTGTTGTTGTTGTTTTGGTTATTGGTGTTATATTTGTTGATAGTTTTGGTGATGGTTTAGGAGATTCTTTTGATAATTGAGGTTTTATAGTTGAAGATTGTCTTGAAATTGGATGAGGATTATGATGAGTGATTATTGAAGGTCTAGGAGAAGGTCTAAGAGAAGTTCTTGGTGAAGGTCTTGAAGATGAAACATTACTTGATTTTGAAATTGGTCTTGAATTATTCTTTTCATCCCATAAACGAGAAAACCATTGTAAAAATTCCAAATTATCTTGTAATCTACATTTAATTAATTTATCAACATTAATATTTCTATTAATATTAACTTTATTAAAACCAAATTGTAATAATTTAAAATTATTTAAAATTTGGAAATCAGTTTTAGGATTTGTATTTATTTTTGCAGGATTGATAATATTTGGGTATAAAGAATTGAAAATGAGACAATAAACTACACCATTACCACATTGATCAACTTTAGTGTAGTTTAAGTCAAAAGTAGAGTTTATCCAAGATATCAGTTCTGATTTAGATGCAATCATTGTGGCTATAAGATTGTTTGTTGATATAAACATTGTGTTTTAAAAACTGAAAAATTCATGTCATAGTAAAAATTATATAGCGAGTAGTATAGTATAATATTTAGATTAATATAGGAATAATAATAAGAGTTATCAAGTATGTTATATAATATTATAGACGTATATAAGAGATACTAGCTAAAGAATAAATAAATAAGTTGTAATGATCATAATAGATTTAGATAAAAGGAGAAGATTTAACTTTTCTGTTATCTAATTTTGAATAATCTTGAATTGTATTAAATTGAGAATTTGAACCAGTTGGGAATAATCTACCAGGAACGGTATCAATAGAAGTAATTAAATTATTATAATTTCTCTTTTCTGTACTTGGGAACATCATCATTTCTTGAATTTCCTTCTGTAATGAAACTCTATTTCTATAAGAATTATAATTTTCCTTTAATTGATCAAAATTATGTTTTGAAGAAACAATTGAAGTAATTGAATCACCATTATGAGATTCTTTATATTGATTATTAAGATAAGAATATGATGCAATTGAGAATACAATACCTGCAGCTATAGCAGTTTTAGAATTAAGAATTGATTCACTTTCAGATAATGGTGGACCATGATCGTGATGTTCATCGTGATGTTCATCATGATGTTCACTAGAAGAATGGTGATCACCAGAGTTGTGACCGTGATTAGAGGAGTAGAATCTAGTGGATCTAAACACTATAGAGGGTCTAACGGTACGTGCAAGCATTGTTCCTTGCATAAAAGAGTGTCTTAATACCAATACTAACTCCCCACTCAGATACTCAATATAAAGTAAGTAAGGAAGTTAAAAAAAATCGTGGAAAAAAAAGCGCGTCGGTGCGTCGGTAGTTTTTTCAATTATTTTGAGTCTCTGTTTAAGTTTGGAGGTGGTTGTGTAGAGAGTATAGTAGTTCTTTAGAGGATAATGAGTGACAGTGATAAGGTAGAGACTATGGTGGAGAGTGAGACTACTCCGGTGGTAGATAACAGTGAGGCTGTTGATAAGGTTGATAGTATTGATAATAATAATAATGGTAATGGAAATGGTAATAATGATATTCCTGATGTTGATGACATTGATGATGATGATGGTGGATTATTCGGTGATGATGATGATGATGATGATGATATGGGTGTTGACGTTGATAATGATAATAATAATAATAATAATATAGATAATAATATTGATAATAATGATATTGAAGAAGATGATGATGATAATGACAGTGAAGAACAGCAAGAGGAAGAACAAATTACTACAACTAAAGTATCAATATCTCGACATCCTGTCTCAAGTAAGAGTAATAAAGCATTAATATTTAATGTGCCGAGATTTTTATCTGTTGATGCAGTCCCATTTAATCCAAATAGTATCGATGGTGATGAAGAAAATGAAAATAATGGTAGTGATGATGAAAGTGTTACTAAAACAAAACGTTTTAAAGCTTTAAAATTAGCAAATACAATTAGATGGAGATATGCTAAAACTATTGATGGTAAAGTTTATAAACAAAGTAATGCATCAATAATTGAATGGGATAATGGTTCATTAAGTTTAAAATTAGGTAATGAAATTTTAGATCTTTATGATAAAAAATGTGAAAGTATTATTGGTATTAAAGATAATGAACAAGATATTATTATTACTAATGGTATTAATATAACAAAAGCTGTTGATATTAGACCTGTTTCAACTAAATCAATGGCACATCGTTCATTAGCTACCGTTTTATCCAATAGAACTAAAAGAACTGTTAAACCAATTAGAGCTAATCCTACCCTTGTTCAATCCATTGAACCTATCAGAGACATTGATGACAGTACCAATACCAATACTCTATCTCAACTCAAAAGAGCTGGTGCTGATCTCTATAAATAGTATAAGTATTAATAGTATAAGTATTACGTAATTTAATCACCTAATTTCTCGCCTCAGGGAATCAAATCATCCCAATGAAGTTGATACAGATTATTACATGAGTATAGGTTTATTGTACTTTCTTTTGGTATAGATCTCTTAGTATATAACTAATCATGTCTTGGAACGCTTATACTGATAACATTGTCAACTCTGGTTGTTTTGATAAAGCTGCAATTTATTCAACTGATGGTGCAGTTTGGGCAAATACTGGTTCACTTAATGTTTCACCTCAAGAATTTCAATTAATTGTAGGTGGTTTTACAAATGCTTCAAGTGTTCAAATGTCAGGTTTCCATGTTGAAAATATTAAACAATTTTGTATTAAGGCAGATGATCGTTCAATTTATGGTAAACATGAACAAGAAGGTGTTATGTGTGTTAAAACTAAATTAGCAATTATAATTGCTCATTATCCTGCTGGTGTATCAGCTGGTAATGCCGCAAATGTTATCGAAAAAATGGCAGATTATTTAATAAGTGTTGGTTATTAGAAAGTATATATTACTTATAAATAAACTATATATATATATAATATATAATATATAATATATTATTTATATAATTGAATCCATATTACTGAAAATACTAATAACTGCTCCAATAACTTCTAATTGTAATTGTAATTGTGATTCTCCACCTCTATCCTTATTCTTACTATTATTATCAATTTCACTATCAATTTCTGTACCTAAGTTCTTACCTAATCCTGTACTTGATTCTTTAATATCAAATGGGAAATCACTAAAATCTCTTAATAATTCATCAACACGTACAAATGCTAAATCTCTATCATTAAATGACATATTTGTTGTAACATTTTCAAGTACATTTGCAGCATAACATCCACAAACTAATATAATACTTCTTAAATATTTCCATTGTGAATTCTCTTTAAAATATTTTTCATCATAATTTAAAATAATATTTTTACCAGTTAAAATTGACATTATCTTATTAATTACAACTTTCTTTGCATTATTATCATTTAAAGGATGTGTTGCCATATCAAATAAGAGGAAATTCTTATGTTCAGTACGTAAAACTCCCTTGTCCACTAATCCTTTAGCTAATCTTTCTCGTACTTGCTTTAATTGATATCCCATCTTCATTAAATTCCATGTTTCTCCACTTAATAAATCAATCCATGAACTAACACTATGTGGTTCAGTTTCACTCTTCATTATTTTCAATGCTTCATCTAATAATGTTTCACCTGTTGCTTTACTATCAATTACAGTAATTAATCTCTCATTTAATTCAAATCTTCTTCTAGCTGAATCTCCAACCATTGCAATTTTACCTCTGAGGGCTAATTCAATTAAAATTAATCCTCTTAATGTATATGAAATATTATCATTCCAAAATGAAAGATATCCTTCTCTATCTTTTAATCCAATTAATAAAACTTCCTCTAAAAGGGTTAAATATGGTAAACTAGACTCAATGTTACCATCATCAATGTCTCCAGAGTCAACATTACTATCCTCCTTACCACGTCTTCTACTGAGGCCACTCATTGTCCAATAACAAACCGAGATCTCTAAGAAACAGCCACCGAATCCAATTTGATCTCACATGTAATAACAATAATTTATCACCGGTTGGTTGTGTTGCTATAAATTTCGTCTAATATGGAAAAAAAGAAGAGTTACGTAATCTTTTTCATGACTATTCACTACATCATCTTTCTTTATTTAATAACCAAATGAGACTGACAATTGATGAGAAACTATCGGTATTGGACTACTTACATGGTCCACCTGCTCATACTCAGAGAGAAACTATACAGTATTTCAATAATTATACTAATTTAAAAATATCTCAATCAACTTTATCGAATTGGTTAACAAATGAATATCAATTACGTAAATTGGTTAATGATAATCCGAATTTGAAAAATTTCAAGAAGAAACCAGTTTATAAAAGAATACGGCATGAAAAACTTGATAATAATGAAACTCTTGATGATAATAATAATAATGAGGAAGAAATTTTGGATATTGGGTTCAGTACAAAATTAATTCATTCTCATGATTGGATGAAATCATTTGATTGGATGATGGATGGTATTGATCAAATTTCACCTCCAATTCAACCGATTTCTCCGCCAATTTTACAACAACAATACCCACCTCAACAAAATCAACAGCAATTTCAACAACAACAAACAATATCAAATAACCCATCACTACCTCCAACATCAAGTGTTTCAACTACATTAGCAATTGAAAATATCTTGGAGAATATCACAAATGGTCATGTAACATTATATAACTCAGGATCGTCTGCAATTATGGGTATTTTAACATATATTAATCCTAAAACAATTTATATATCAGATTCAGGTTCAAAGGGTACTTATAATGTTGTTAAATTACTGAAAAAATTAACAAATCTATCAATTATACCATTATTAGAAAACATTGAAATTTTACCAAATTCTGTTATTATATTAGAATCTCCAATGAATCCAATCGGTTATGTTCAAGATATTTCACATTATTCTAAATTAATTGAAAATTCTAATATAAAGACATGTTATTTAATTGTTGATTCAACATTAGCACCACCTCCTTTACAATCACCATTTGATCATGGTGCAAAATTTATAGTTTATTCAGCTGTTAAATATTTATCTGGTGTAAGTGATTTAAGTGCAGGTTTTATTGTATCTTTGAAAAAAAATGATAAATTAGGTTTAATTAATGAAAGAAATGCATTAAATACTTCAATTGCTAATTTTGATAGTTTCTTGCTTTTAAGAAGTTTAAGAAGTTATAAAATGAGAATTTTCACTCAATGTGATAATACAAAATTAATTATAAATTATCTTATTGATAATTTCAATAAATATAAGAAAATTTTGAAAACTATACATCATTCATCATTACAATTAAATAAATCACTAATTAAATCTCAATTGAATAATTATTATAATCCTGTTTTTGCATTGGAATTCATAAATGATATCATCCCAAATCAATTACTGAAAAAATTTAATTTCTTAAGTACAAATCCTGTTATGGAAGGTGGTGAAACTTTAGTCGAATTAATTACAAATAATCCAAATTTTATTTATTCAAATGATTTAAATTATAAAAATATGCTAAGATTTAGTGTAGGTTGTGAGGATTATCAAGATATTATACGTGATATTGATCAAGCTCTATTATTATTAATAAACTAAGTTACATTGCAATTACATTCAATCAACTTCGGTAACTAATCCTTCTAACATATCTTGAATCATAATATCCCTCTCTAATGGTGTAATCTCTTCTAATAATTCATCCTTAATAAATGATAAATAATATGGTGTTGCATTATTACCTTCTCTAAAATTGAAAATTTCTTCAATACTAACTTCACTAACAATTTCATCATTATATTTCCTATAAACATTAGATTTAAAGTCTCTAATATAAATAAAATAATGTCCATATGATGCTTCACCTCTATGTATAAATATTGCAAAAATAGAATATCCAACTTTGTTAAATCCACTGAATTGTAAGTTGATTTTATTATCTAACTCTTCAATTTCCTTTAATATACTAACTTTCTCTTCCTTTAATTTAGTAATCTCTCTTTCGATAACATTAATAGTATTCTCTTCAATATTGATACCTTCTTCTTGAACTGCTAATGATTTTAAATAGTCATGGGTTGTTTGTAAAACATCTAGCATATTTAAACCTTGATCATTAACTTTTAAAATTTCATTCTTTCTAATATTTAACTCTGCAACTCTTCTTCTCCAATTGAATACTTCTTCCCTTTTATTGATAATTATTTGATCATCGGTCTCTAAATATCTATCCATATATAATTTCTCCTCGAATGGAATTGGTTCATTGGATTTAACGGGAATTAATCTAACTCTATCAAATTGAACTCTTTGAATTTGAATTTGTAAAATTTTTGGTAATTCTAAAATAGTTAATGATCTCTTAACTTCACCATCTTCCAATTCAATTAAATCTTGTGTAAAAAAAGTATCTAATGCATCATAAATATCCTTAGGATGATCACCAATATTAACAATTAAATTAAGGAAACTTTCAACTTTAGTTCTGACATTACCATCTACTAGTTCTTTCTTACTTGAACTATCAACTGGTACTAATCTTTGTTTAGTCTTACCATAGAACAATTTTTTAATCATGTCAATTTGTTCATTATTCTCATCTAACAAATCTGGTCTCATAGCACTTTCAATTTGAATTAATACATTAGAGATACATTCAGTAACATCTTGTTGACTACCAATTTCAAATGCACATTCAAATTGATCAGCACTAATCTTACATCCGGCTGCAGATTTTTTAACAATTGGCTTTTCTACATCTTTGCTACCTGTGATTTCGATACTTAAATCGTCGGATGTACTATCATCACTCAAATTAATTACTGCATTCTCCGAATTTCCTGCTTTTTCTTCTGCATCTTCTTTATTTTCTTCTTGTTTTTCCTCTGGATTTTTCTCTTCAGTATCTCCTGCTTCTTCAGCTTTAATATCATCCCCTAATTGTTCAACTGGTTCTGCTACTTCAATCTTCTTTTCTGTTTCATCCTCAAATTCGACTTCAAAACTAATAGGACTGAATGCTAAATATGCTAGTTCTTTTGAAGGTGTCACGTCTTTTTCACTGGTGTGAATTAAGTGGTAATATAAATCTCTCAATTGATACATGAATTGGTATGATCTTTCAGTTTCCTTCAAGTTTACAGTTCTACCACCAATTCTTCTAGTTTGGTATTTTTCGTCATTCTCAAAATCTTCAGCATGAAAAACTTCATTAAACCCTAAAATATATTCTCTTAATGGCTTAATAACAAAGTAGTATTGTAGTAAAGAATTCAAATAACATGTATTACCTATATTATTCAATCCAGCTGGTGATTGATCAACTGATAACAAAGTGGAATTAACAATACCACTAGTAATATAACCATTTAGTAATTTAGACCTTCTATGATCTCTAATAGTCTTCAATGCTCTCCATAATGATCTAAAATCTGTTCCAGTATCTTTTGCAACACGTTCTTGGAAAATTCTAATAATCATTAAATCATCAGCTGTTTGTAAACATCCAATTATATTATATGCATCATCAATAGAAATTTCAGAACTACTGAATTGTGGTAAGTTCGTATCAATATAATTCATTAAAGTGACACTTTTCCGGCTCAATACAATTGAGTAAAAAGCTCTTGCAACATTGGGATCAAAATTCATACCATTCTCACTGACTTTATAATCATAAAATGTAATGAGTAATGAATCATCAATCTTTGGATCTATTTCAAGTAAGTTATATGCATCAGTAACATCAAAATATGGTTCTGTGTTCAAATATTCAATTAATTTGTTACTTGTTCTATATTTTGCTATGTTATTCAACATATCTCTAAATGTATTCTTCTCATATTTACTACTTGCAACAATTAATTGGTTTTGATAAGCATTCAATATCTCTTGATCGCTTATTGTGCTCATTGAGTGGCAATCATTCACTGGGAAACCAAATTTGGTGAAAATGTTTTTCAACTCACCAAATCCTAACATACCATTGCCTCTTAATATAGTTACATAATATTGAATATCTTGTGTATATCTTGAAGTACAAATATACGTCAAAGCGTCAAAGTAAATAGGTGTACTGGCTGGATCACTAGATACTAATGTTTCATAAATATGGTGGACTAATTGATCTTTATAATATGGAGTGACAGATAATACCAACATTGCTTCTGCATAAAACTGATCATTCCAACTGTTCCAATTTTTTATTTGCTCTGTGTAATCAAACTCCCCTATACTTTCAAAAACATCATTGAATGATGATGAAAATAAATTGGCTATTTCATTTTTATGAGGTGATGTTAAACCAATGTAGTAAACAACTTCTAAAACACATCTTCTGAGTAAATCTCTGTATACAAATGCATACTCTCCTAAAGTTTGGAAATCGGCTGGATTAATTGCATTATGACCATCTCTTTCTGATAAGGAGAAAAAGAATTTATCAAATAATAAGTTAATATCTAGAAACACTGAAAGTCTGGTTGAATCTAAATCAATAGATTTAGGTGATTCTTGATTTTTCAATGCTCCAACTAAAACACTTTTTAATTTTAATAAACAATCATATGGTGTCAGGTTTATCATATTGAATGCATTTCCATCAGTTGTTTGAGAATTAAACATTGCTATTCTTGATTGAATCTCTTCAGTTTCAAAATTCTCTAAGTCCATGCTTGAAAAATTGCTTGAATAAATTTCTAATCTTATTAAAGTTCCGGTATCTTTTGACAAAAAGTTTGCAGAATCCAGAACATGAGGCAGAGACTTCAGTAAGACATTCATAGAGGTTTCAGAGATATGTAAACCCTCTGATAGTATATCATTATTCTCAACCCAAAATTTATCATCTTCATAAAGATCATCATCTAAGAAACCATAAAATGTATTCTTCACGTTGACTCTGATGTTTTGGTATCTAACCCTTATAGAATAGTGATATACTTTGGAGTTTGCAAAATTACTAATTGGTGTATTTGGTACAAGTAATCCTGTGAATGTCACCAATGTTGTATTTTCATCCAATGCTAGACTTTCTTTAAATGCAATCACTGGAACTGATGTTTTCCAAAATACAGGACTATACCTAACTGAATTGTTTGCCAAATTAGATAATTTACTAGCATAATGGGTGGTTGGTGAAGATAAAATACCTTCCTGATTATTCAGTAAAAATAAAGGATCTGATCTCAAATCATCTAAGATTCTATCTGATGTTTTCACTGATATAGCTTTTGAAAAATCGTAAACCTTTTCTGGCTCCTTTGTCTCAATTGGTATTTCATCATTAATATCATTACCATTTCCGTGTCCCTTATCTAATTGGGAATTTTCATTCTCATTTTGTGCATTTAACTGTTCTTGTGCATCCACTGCTATTGCAAGTGATGAATAAGGATGACTTGATTTATCATTTTGATCTTGTAAATCTTTACTAATGTTATCATTGATCTTGTTTGTATCAATGAGATCACTCACATCATCAGCATCGATCTCTAAATCTGGTATTTTCGGTGTCATTTCCATTGTTTTTCGTTATTAATTCAAATTCAATCCAAAAATAAGTTTTCAATTGTTAATCTTGCCAATTGAATTATGAATTGGTGTCGAATCAAAAGGAAAATATGGGTGTAAAGTTAAAAAAACGTCATCAAGTTTAGTTGCCTTCGTCAATCCGCAGCTTGGTTACATAATACAAATTTTTCACCTTGACCTTCTTGGGTGATCTTCTACAAAGTTTCTTCTGCTCTTGGTAGGTCAAAGTATGGGTGTTTTAGATTGGTTAAGCGGGGATAAATCGAGTTTTGAAGGTCATAAAGTCTCAGATGATCCGGTTATAGTGGAAGGTGTTATTGAAACTCCATCAACTGAAGATTTATCGCTCTTGAACTATAATCATCCACATAATTCACCAACAGATGCAAACGTCAAGAAAGATGTGAATCCATTTAATATAAAAGAAGTATTTGCATCAAATCCATATTTTGCAGCTGGTGGTGGATTGATGTTATTAGGTGCAGGCTTTTCTATTTTAAGGAAAGGTGTTGGATCATTTGCAAATTTAATGTATCGTAGATTAATTGTTGATTTAGAAATCAGAAATAGTGATAAGTCATATGATTGGTTTTTAAATTGGATGTCAAATTATCCAAATCGTATTTCAAGACAATTGAGTGTTAAAACAAGTTTTGTTCAACATCAAAATGGATCTGTGATGACCGGATTTTCATTTGTTCCAGGACCTGGTAATCATTGGTTTAAATATAAAAATTCATGGTTTTTCGTTTCACGTGAAAGATCAGAAAGAATACATAATTCTGGACAGCCAATGGAAACAGTTACACTAAAGACGTTATACAAAGATAGATATTTACTAGCATCTATATTAGATGAAGCAAGACAAATGGCAATGAAATTAAATGAAGGTAAAACTGTTCTATATAAATCATGGGGTCAAGATTGGAGAATTTTTGGTAAACCAAGATCAAAGAGAGTAATTGATTCTGTTATACTTGATAAAGGTATAAAAGAAGATATATTAACTGATGTAAAAGAATTTTTAAAATCTGGTTCATGGTATCATGATAGAGGTATTCCATATCGTCGTGGTTATTTATTATATGGACCACCAGGTAGTGGTAAAACAAGTTTCATTCAAGCATTAGCTGGTGAATTTGATTATAATATTGCAATTATGAATGTTGGTGAACCTAATTTAACAGATGATAGATTAGCATATTTGATGAACAATATACCCGAACATACAATTTTATTATTAGAAGATATAGATGCAGCATTCAACAATCGTTCTCAAAGCACAGAAAAGGGATATCTATCAGGTGTAACATTCAGTGGATTATTAAATGCATTAGATGGTGTTGCATCAGCTGAAGAAGTTATAACATTTATGACAACTAATCATCCAGAGAGACTTGATCCTGCTTTATTGAGACCTGGAAGAATCGATAAGAAAGTTTTAATTAATAATGCATCAGATTATCAAGTTGAGCAAATGTTCTTAAGATTTTATGATGATAAGGAAAAATTACCTATCTTTATGAAAAAATTCAAAGATTTGGAATTACCTTATGTCAGTACTGCACAATTACAGGGATTGTTTGTTCAATTCAAGGAGAGTCCTGAGTTAGCAATAGAAAATGTTGAGATACTAAAGTCTCCTCACATGAATAATTTCTTTTATGAATAAATGTATTGTTTAATTACAATAAATCAAAAACCACCTTGTAAATATTTTCCATAAGCTCTATAAAACTTTGTATTATTATCATCATTTTAATTCATTTTCTCTATCAAAAGTATCCAATAATTCTGCTCCCGATTCTTTCCAATGTTGTGGCATTATTTCAGATGAGCCTTCAATTTCTGCAATTTGTTTCGCCTTTGTTGCTAGTTCTTTTACAAATTTTATGTACTTTAGATAAAACAATAAATCTATATTTTTTTGTCCCAATCTATAAGATGTATTATTCTCCTCATTAATTTTTTTAAGTCTGTGTCTTAATATACGTCTATGACGGTTAATAAGGTCTGTTTGTACTGAGGGTGCCATTGTTTGTTCAAAAAGAATGCATATCAAGTTCGTGTTAAAGCGTTTTAAAATGTCAACAATCAAATTTTTGACATCTCGCATTTATCATGTTGAAAACACAACAATTTTTATGTCACAGAATAAGCTATTTTAACAAAGATTGTAGATATCTTATGCTTTACTTGTTTTTTAGCACACTAAAGCTGTATAAAGGGTGTTGATAATGCTAAAAATTAATATCCAAGTTAAAAATAAGAGAAATACCACTTTTAAAAAAAGTTATAGCAATAGTTTTAAAATGACGAGCCACCTAAAAAGTAAAAAACAGTAATTTTGAAGAATTAAGAGGTAGCAAATAGGTAAAAGCCTTAATGTATATTTTGTAGATACCGTGGAAAACCAAAATTTTTGTATTAATTAGCTATATAGGATGTATATTAGGAATACAAAATAGAATACTGTTGCAACTGTTCCAAAACAGCCTTACTAAGAGTATTTAAAGGTTCATCTAATGGTGGAGACTGTGATAAGACTTGTGCATAAGATTCTAATAATGCAGTCAATTCTAAATTATTTGATGATTTGATAACATTTAGCGTTTTAGCATTATCAAATATTAATGATCTTAAACTATTGATAATAGATTTAAAAAGTAATGAAGGAAATTCTAAATAAGAAGTTGTTTGAATATTTCTTAATTGTCCAATAAGTACAGAAATTTCTTCAATTGTCATTTCAATAATACTTATACACGAAGGAATTGAACATGAATATACCATTGATAGAATATCAAGATAATGAGAATTCAAATATTCAGACATTGAACCAATTACAAATCCATTACCATATGTATGAACATTAACTTCTTGCCAAATTGCAATCATTGTAAAGAATACTTTAGGAAGTTTTTTATTAATGAATGTAGTATTTGTAGATTTGATTGATTGAGCTTTATCAATATCCAATTTTCTTGATCTATGAATAACAGTACCTTCTGATATAACAGTATTTTCTAACGCTTTCACTAACTTGTTTTCTTTCTCTAATTGATCCAAATCAACAATTTTTCTACTACTCATTTGTTCTAATTTTGTAAAACTTTCAAGAGCCAAGCCTGTGAGCTCCTTAGGTTTCACTTTATCTAAATTCTTCTTACCCCAAATGAAGTCATCATCTCTACCACATAATTCTCTACAACTCAACCCAATACAAGATAATATTTGAACTCTTAAAGGAATTGCCCAATCTTGCTTTATGAAATTTGTTAAGAAATAATCAAGCACTATATCAGGCTCACAGGTACAAATAGCAATTAAGAAAGATAATTTCCAGGAATCAAATGCTATTTTAATATCATCATCATTAAATTGTTCATTTTCTTTTATTGGGAATCCAACACTATCAAGATCCATAGCTGCATCAATCAATTTAGTAGCATAGTACTTTAATTCAGGTGTGTTTTTCTTTATTCTTATCATTTCAATACCAATACTAAATGCTATTGATCTTTTCTCATAGGCAGTTTTATCATTTTGTGGATCTGTTGTTAGGTAATGTAATAAATCTTTCAAGAAAACAGGTTTAGCTATAGTTGGGTTTCTTGAAACTGTTGGATCATCAAGATCAGAATCATCATTATCTGATTCATAATTCATTTCAATCATAATTGGTTGTTTTTCCACTATAGTTTGTTCAATTTTTTCAATTTGTTTAGTGTTTTGTATTTCGTTTATTAATTCTTCGTCAGATAGAGTAGATTCAATTTGAGATTGTTGATTCAGTTCATTTATTAATTTCATAAATTCCTTTTTATTGGCTTCATAGGAAGAAATTTTAAACATTGGTTCACCATTTATTCTAGTATAAATATAATCAGCAACATACATACCAAACTCTCTAAACATTGGTACTTTAGATTCAAGTCTATTTGTAATAGTGTCTAAAAATAATTTATTACATGATAATTGATTCAATTGATCATTGTTGAGAGCAGAGAGTAGTAATATCAAAAATCTTGTCATATTTGATTGCACGTTGGTAGTCGTATTGGATATATACTCCTTATTACCAAATTTGTTCATAAGGTCTTCAATATAGTTCAATTTCACAGCTCCAACACTTCTCATCCAAATAAAATTAACTATCACATTGTCATTATCTTGACATGATTTAAGTATGGATTCTTTATAACTAGAAGGTTTGATTTTGTTCAAAAGTGATTTGATTAATTGAATATAATAAATAGATGACTCAATACTAACATTTGAGTTCATTTGGTTGAAAAATCCAATTAAAAATTTATTTTGAAGTTCAGTAAATTGAAACTTTTGTTTAGCATGTAATTCTTTAGGTTGTGCAAATAGTTCAATACACTTATTCCAGTTTCCAAACACTATTGAAAGTATATTATCATCCCTTTTATTGAAAAAATACACAATAATATATCTTATTGCATTTAATTGATCATGATCATTAGTCTGTAAATGTAGAAGATTTGACATAATACTTGTAGGATAAACATCCATAATAGACTTGACATAATTTCTATCTATATCTTCCAGCGTATGATCAAATAGATAAACAAGAATTGATCCTAAAGATTCATATATTTTATGAGTTAGCAATGATTTCCAAGTTAAATCAAGATCAACTTTTGTAGAATTACAGAGATCATCAAGTAATAATGGGATGTTTTTAGATATTATGTTCAACAATATTTTTATATTAACAGTATTCTTTTCATTATTTATCAATCTTATAAGTTGAAGAACACCGATTCTATTAGATAATAAGTCATAAATGACATTTTGCGACTGATTGTTCAATAATTTAAAAGTTTGTGGAATTATTTTATTTAATAGTATGGAACATAATTGAATGGATTGATTATTTGTAAATAATTTTCGAGAGTGCAATGTGTTTAAAGTAGTTAATAAATCATTCGTTGAGATATCTGGATCATTAAGTGAACGTATTCTATTATCAACGGACATTATTTTATTGATAAGAGGAAAAAAGTGAATATAAATTTGAAAAATTCCAAAAAATCATGATGATTTTTACGTGTTTTGAAATTCAAGATTGGATCTATGCAGGCTCTTCTTTCTTTATAACCAATACCAAGCAAATGAGTATTAAAGACATAACGCTTGTTCCATTTGATCATACATATATCTTATACTCACCGGATAATGCTTGGTCATTACCATTAGCTGCAAGTTCATTAATGCCAATACTAATATTAGTATTTTTATTTTCATGGCATATGATAACAAGAGAGATTGAACCATGTATATTTGCAGCTGGTCATGTATGTAATGATATAATTAGTGGTATTTTGAAAAATTTAGTTAAATATCCACGTCCAATTAATGGACAAATATTTAAAAAGGATGGAGGATTGGTATGGGGGATGCCAAGTTCACATTCACAATTTATGTCATTTTGGTTTGTTTATGTATTTTTCATGTATATAAAGAATTGGCCAAAAGGTTTGAATAGAATTGAGAAGATGGTTTATACAATTGGTAGTGGATTGTTAGTTGCAATTGTTATTGCAAGTAGAATTATATTTGAATATCACAATTGGAATCAAGTTATAGTTGGATTACTACTTGGAGGTACATTAGCTACATGTTATTACATATTAGTTTGTTTATTAAGAGAATATGGGATAATTAATGTTATATTAAAGCATTCATTGTTTAAATGGTGGGGGATGAAGGATAGTTTTGGAAATGGTAGTTTTAAGACTATACAAGAGGAGAGAAAAGAATGGGAAAAAGAGGTTATATAGTTAGTAATTGTATATTATAGATAGTATATTGAAGATCAAATACTACCATTGCTATTATCACCAACAGATAAACCATCCATATAGATAGAGATAGTTACCCTAAAAAGGCAGGTAAAGCGACCCATAGTAAAAAATTTCTCGAATTTTCCACTGGGAAAAAGAAACGACTCTGTTAAAACGTCTTTAAAGAAGCTTTAACCTGTTTGCAGAGAAGAAAGGAATAAAACAAGGGATTGGATATTTACCATATCAATGTTTGAATACCACACACAGGACACCACACACAAGAGACATTTGGAAACTTATGATACATTTGACACTCATCATCATCCAGTGAAAAGGAGATTAGTTGATCATCTCAATGGATTATCTTTAGGATTTGGTAATAATAAATCAAGGAGGAAACCATTGTTTGGAACATATACTCCGGAACAAATAAATGCTTCAATGAATGATCCTAATAAAGTTATTATAAGGAATATTGATCAATTCTTACATGAAAATCCTGATCAATTAGACCTTATTGGTGAGAAATTACAATTAAATGATTTAAAGAAGGCAGGATTAGATAAATTAATAATTTCATCTGGATTGGATTTAAAGAAAGCTTGGGATAATATATTATCACAATATAAATCAAATAATAAGGAAAATAAAGATATTAATGATATAATATACAAATTAATATGGGAAGATTATTTAGCAAAATATTTTTCATTAATTAAATATTATAATCCATTGAAAATTGTTTGGGATAATTATGAAAAATGGTTAAAGAAACATTACACAAGTAATCAAATAACAGAATTACCTCATAATGAAGATTTACAATATAATCAAGAACAATTTCAATATGAAGACGATGATATGATGATGGATGATGATGAGGATGAATTGAATAGATTAGCTGAGAGAGAGAAATACTTACGTGATAATATGAGTAGTTATGGATCCTATTACCAGTATGATGATAATTACTACGATTCTTTTAATTTTAATCATCAACGGCCAGTCGTTGAAGATGTTGATGATATTATCATGGAAGATTGATTGATACTTCCTATTAAATAATTTTTTATATACACATATACCCTACTTTTACTGCTTTACTATATGTAATAAATTTGTAACAAGTTTACTCAACTTATAATATTACATTTACAACATATATTGATAAAAGATTCAAAAATCTTTTACAATCTTTAAGAGCATGTAAGTTTTTCTCTTAGACAAAATGTTGTTTTTTCTAATAGACATATATACCAAGACATAATGACTGAAGCATTGATACATCCAACTTTATTACTGTCAATATCAGATCATTATAACCGTATACAAGTATCAAATATAACAACAAGTCAAATATGTGGGTTAATATTAGGTAAATTTAATAAAATCAATAATTCAATATCATTATTAAATTCATTTGATTCAGATTATCAATCAATAATAGATAATGAAAAACTTAAACATCATTTAGATTTATTATCAGAGATATATGGGAATGGATATTTAGAGTTAATTGGGTTCTATATAATTGATTGTGGTAATATAAAATTTGATTCAAATACGATAATATCGAATCTACAAAATATCAATCAAAATACTGATAATTTAGTATTGATGACGGTTCAAGATTTAGATAATATTACATCTATAGATAAATTATCACATTATATAAATATAAAGCCATTAATACCAACTGAAACCAGTATAATAAACTATCAATTAAAATTACTTCAATCTGAGAATATTACAATATCAACATATGAAACATCTTCAAAGACAATTCAATCAAATAACAATAAGGAGATCTCGAATTCTCTTAATCATATATCATCTAAACTACAAAAAGCAATTGAATTTTTAAGAAAAGTTGAAAATGGTGAAATTGATGTTAGTAAATCAAAGGAGGCAAAGGATGCATTAAATTCATTAGCATATCTTAATTTCAAAACAAATTCTCTCAAATCAAGTACAATTAATAATGATAGTACTAATAGTGATGATGATGAATTAGAATTAGATAAAATACTAGCTTATTCATCATTATGTTCATCATTATTACTTGAAAATTTAACAAATTTATGAAATTAATGCAGATAATAGACACCACATCATTGTGAAAATTGCAATTTGTTTACCAATATTACCTAAATAAACTTCACTTATAGGATTAATATAAAAATCTTTTAATCCATATTTATATTGCTTATTTCTAAATGTAATCATTGCCCAATGAAATAATAAACTTGACATAAATGTAGTTAATAAGAAATAAATTAAACCATTAATTGCTTTTAATTGTAGAATTCCAGATGCTGATCCAAATATAAGACATGAAATATCTTTATAGTAGTCTAGTATTTTATCATTATGTATTTTAGAAGGTGTGAATATCTGTCTTTTATCTTGATTCATTGTCAATTGGAAGAAGTGTTTCACCAAGTTAATGGCTACAGAGTCTCAACTAAGAAAAAATCACCATGAAATTTTCAACTTTAATTAAAATAGTCTTTTACAGTAGTTTTATTACATTCATAACATTGTGTATTGTACACAATTATAAGTAAAAAAGATTACTAAGAAGCTCTCAATTACATTTTGTTAACTAACGAATTACTTTTACAAAAACTTATAGTATTAAGAGATGTACTTCACTACTAATTATCGTTTATATTATCTATACCTACACTTGAACATTTTTATTTGTCTTTAAATCTCTAAATATTTGATGCTATCAATTCCCAATCATTAAACATCTCTATCCACACTCAATTGATATTATACTCATATAAAACATGTTGATAACTAACCATTCCAAAAGAAATAATAATGAAAGAACCACTAATTGAAAACTTTTAAACAATTCGCTATATTAACTATTAACATGAATTTCAAAATTTAAATGCCACTTTGAATTTACTTTTTGTTTATAAGCATCTTTTAATAACCCAGCAAAGATGAATAGATCAAATCCACCGGTGGAATATGATGTTTTCCCCTTAATGGCTAGTACGGAGGAAGAAATTGATGAGACAAGATATCATATTTTAAAATTTCATAGTGCTAAAAAAATTGATCCATTAGTTGATTTTGAACCACCAACTAGATTACATAGGAAAGATCCAAAAAATTTACAATTTCAAATGTCATTAAAGGAATTAGATGAGAAAAGGAAAGTTGATCAACAAAAGGCACAGGAACAAGTTAAGAAAAGAGAAGAATTTGTTCAAAGAACAGGTAAACATAATTTAACAAATGAAGAAATTGATGAAGAATTAGAAATCG
Source organism: Pichia kluyveri (assembly GCA_030062975.1). Lineage (NCBI taxonomy): Eukaryota > Fungi > Ascomycota > Pichiomycetes > Pichiales > Pichiaceae > Pichia > Pichia kluyveri. The sequence goes on along the minus strand of CP125799.1, from coordinate 738,417 downwards.
AAGGATTAAATGAAGAAGATAGAATTGCCTATGAGGAAGATAAAAGGAAAATGAAACAATTAAAGGAGAAAGAACTTGAAAAGGAGAAAAAATTACAAGCAATTGCACCTGATGGTGGTGCAAGAAAGAAAAAGAGACAACCATTTCAAAAGAGAACAAAACAAGTTAAAGTTTATAATGAAGCAAAGAGGAAATTAAGATATGAAGAATTTTATCCATGGATTTTAGAAGATTATGATGCAAGTCAAGCATGGGTTGGTAATTTTGAAGCAGGTTTAAGTGATAATTATTGTATGCTTGTATTAGATAAGGAAAATAAATGTTTTAAATTAGCTCCAATTGAAAAATTTTATAAATTTACATCAAGAAATAAATATGCAACTTTAACATTAGAGGAAGCTGAAGCTAAAATGAAACAAGGTAGTTCAGGTCAAAGATGGTTAATGAGAAAAATGTTAGATGAAGCAACAACTGGTAAAAGAGTTGATTTAAGATATAGAAAAGTACCAAAAATTAAAGGTGAAAATGATTTAACAATTGAAGATGATGAAGATGATATTAATGGTATTAAAAAATCTGATGAAGATGAAGATTTAGATTTTGATGATGAATTTCAAGATGATGAAGAAGCACCAATTATGGAAGGACCTGATGAAGAAAAGAAAATAATTGAATCAAAGATGAAAAAGGAAATGTTAAGTGCAAATAATTTAATTGAAAAAATCCCAATTGAGGAAGATGATGATGAAGATATGGATGATTTATTTGATGTAAAACCTGAAGATAAAGAAAGTAAAAGATTAAGAATGGCATTAAGTAAAAATGCAATGAATGAAGTTTATGCGAGTGATGATGATGAAAATCCATATTTATCAGATAGTGATATTGAAAATAAGAGTGATGAAGATGAAGTTAAAGTTAAAACAGAACCTACTGAAGGTGAAATTAAAGTTAAATCAGAACCAACTGATGATTTCAATGATGATAATAATACTAATAATACAACAGAAAGTCCAAGAAAGAAGAGAAAGAAGAATGATAAGAAAATTTATGTTGATAATTATCGTAGTGGATTTATTACAATTAAAGCTGTTAAAAGTATATTAAGTAAATTTCCTATTGGAGAATGGAATCCTAGAACTGCAATTCATAGAGACATAACAGATGAAGATGTTAAAGATCCAATAATCAAGGATGAAAATAATGGAAATAATGGTATTAATCCTGATAAACTTACAAAGGCAGATATTGATGAATTATTAGTTAATGGACCAATTGATCTGTCAGCATTGGTCAAGGCATTACGCCCTAAGATGCAACGCGATCCTGAATCCAAACATACATTAAAGAAGATATTAAAGGACAATTTTACACTGCAAAATAAGCAAGTTCACAGAAAAGAGTAATATTGGTAATTTTTTGTTAACTGTGACGACATGAATTTTTTCAAGATTGGCAAAAAAAAAATATTTTTTAAATTTTTATAGTTTTTATACCTTTAAGTTTTTGTAATATAATAGTTCTGATAACAAAGTATAAACTATAGTCGAGATGCCAAGTGAACTTGAGGAACTTGTTGGATTTTTACATGATAATGCATTAAATGTCAGAGAGATTGCACTTGAAAATTTAGTTCAATTTTCAGCTGGTGGACCAAATAATCAACAAGAAATTTTCAAATATGATAATTGTAGAGCAATTGAAGATTTAATCAAATTAACACATGAAAAAAAAGGTAAAACAGTTAATGAAGCATTAACTATATTAGTTAATTTATGTGATGATGAAAAATTACGTGAATTAATTTGTAAAGATACAGAATTTTTAAAATTTATTATTGAACAATTACCAAATCCAGTTAATATTAATGGTGAATTAATGTGTATATTATTAGCTAACTTAGCTAAAAATGATAATATATTAAAAGTTTTCGATATTAAAATTAATATTTTAGATTCACAAAAGGAAATTTTCAAAAGTGATAAAGCTCTTGATTGTTTAATGGATATGTTTGTTAAAGGTAGTGAAAGACAAATTAATAAATATGTTGTTTATGATTATTTATCATATTTTTTTGCAGATTTATCAAGATTTAAGAAAGGACGTGAATATTTTGTTACTGAACAAGAATATGATAATATTATACCATTAACTAAATTATTAGTTTTCACTGAAAAATATGATGCAAAAGTTAGAAGAGAGGGAGTTGCATCAACTATTAAGAATTCATTATTTGATATTGAGAAACATATGTTATTTTTAGATGAACCAATTAATTTATTAATTTATATTTTAGGACCAATTGCATTACCAGGTAATAAAGGATTAAGTGATGAAGAAATTTTAGAATTACCAGATGAATTACAATTTTTAGATGAAGATAAAAAGATGGAACCATTAAAGGATATAATTTGTGTTCATTTAGAGAGTTTACTTTTATTATGTTCAACAAGACAAGGTAGAGAACTTTTAAGAGAGAAAAGTGTTTATCCATTAATTAGGGAATTACATAAGGAAAGTAATGAAGAAAAACTTGCAGAATTATGTGATAGATTAGTTCAAATGTTAATGAGAGATGAAGGTGAAGAAAAGGATAAAGAGGAGGAATTAAATGAGATTAAGGATATGTTAGAAAAGATTGAAGAGATTGATGTTAATGAAAAGGAAGATGAAGATGAAAGCGATGATGATGATGATGATGATATTGGACAAATGATTGTTGTTAAATAAGGATAAATAATGATTAATAGATAATAAATAATAAATAAATAGCATGTATAACAACAATCAACTCTTGTAAAATAAAAATTAACTAACTAATATGAATTTTTATATTGGTATTGTAATATATAAAGGAATTAAACATTTTTTGATTTAAATAAATAAATAGATAAATAAATAAAGAGATATGATGGTAAATATACCAACACATCTATTCGTCATCTTCTTCAGATTCAAAACCAGCTAAAATTTTTGGTTTTAAGTCAGACCAAAGTTTACCCTTATTTCTAGCTTCATACCATGAAGTAACGGTTTCATCTAAACCGACTTGGAATAAGAAAGTTGAAGCAAAGACAGTTGCAACAAAGGTGGAGTTTCTCTTGAAGATCAAGTTGTAGATTTGAGTGTACATTGTCGATAGAGATATACCAAATCCCAGAGTATTAAGAACCTCTTACTTACTGACTCTTGAATACTTCAACTAAGAGATAATTACTATGGCGCGAGAGAGGGAACTTAGCAATTCCAACACTCTGATTGGTTTACATAGTATGAAATTTTCACCATGACATGCGTTTTGTCGTGTTTGGGTACATGATTATTTTATAAGAGTTATAAAGAGTTATTTAAAAGAGTTATTTTATATTTTTTTATATTATTTACTATCAATACGATCAGTAATGAAGGATGGAACAGTATCTGTCTTACTATTGTACACATAGATACCATTTTCCAATGCCTCTCTTCTTTCATCTCTCTTATATAGGAAATATGCAATTATCATCATAATACAGAATCCAATACTAAAACCTGCACATGTTGAGAACCCAACTTTATATCTTGGACTATCAACAGTTGGCCAAATTAATTTAGATATCCATGCACTTGATTGTAATCCAATAATATAAATAACCATCCATCCGACAGTTTTAACTTCTGCATCTTTACGGAAAAAATCACTAATTAATGGATTGAAAACTGATGATTGTGACCATGACCAATATCCAAAACAAAATGCAAACCATTTAGCACCATATGAAACATCCCAAATTGCTAAAATTATATTACCAAGGAAATTCATTAAAAATGAAATTATAATAAATAAAAATCTTTTCCTTGTAATATCTGCTCCAACACAAATTATTAAAACATATAAAATACCTAATGCAGGTGGTACAGTTGATAAATCATTAATCATTCCAATTGAATATTTATCTAATGATTTTAACCATAAAACAAATGATCCTGATGATGTATTATTAGTATTAAATCCCAACATATTAGTAAATCCTAATAGATAAATATGCCATGTACTAAATGCTTTTTTCCAAACTTTTAAATCAAAAATTGGTGATGATTTAGTTGATAAATCTGTACCATTCTTAATCATTCTCTTTCTAGCTAACCTAATTTCATCATCTGTTAAAAAAATTGAATAACATTTTGATGGTATACCTGGAACACAAATATATGCTAAAATTGCAACTGCAAATGATAAACAACCATCAACAATAAACATCCATCTCCAACCCTCTAATCCATGAATACCTGATAAATTTCTAAATGTTGCACTTTGTAATAATCCTGATGTTAAAACACCTAAAAATTGTCCTCCATAGAAAACTGCTCCACGTCTACCAACTTCACTTGGTAAATACCAATTACCTAATAAATAATGAATACATGGGAAATATGCTGCTTCACTTGCACCAACTAAAAATCTAATTGCCTTTAATGATTTAACATTATTAATTTTATATGTACCTAAAGTAAAGGCTGACCAACACAGTTCAGATCCAAATAATGCATAAACAACAGGGACTTTCTGTAATGCAAATAACCAAAAAACTTCCATAACAATTTGTCCAACAGTGAATAAAACTTGTGTATTAATAAGGTCATTACCAACCATTCCAATATCTTCTTTCATACCTGAAACATATGCATTATTCAAATTTGCGCTATCAATATATTTAACCCAATATCCAATAAATGAATAAAATGCAATTAAAATATCTAATTTAAATAAAAGTTTCTTTTCAGTACTAGTTGTACCATCAGGGAACCATTTATACCATTTATAATTAGCAGATTCTTCCTTTGTTTCTCTATATTCAAATTCATCGAAAAATTTCCAAATTGATCTATCTGCTTCATCTCTAAATTCTCTAATTTCATATGTTTTACCATCAGAATCTTCAAATTTATAATAATCATTTGATTCATTAGTTGATGTTTTATCTAAAACAGTATCTGACTCAATAACACCCTTTTCATAATTTTTTTCATCAGTTTTTTCTTCAATATTAATTGTATTAACATTAATTTCAATTTCAGTATCTGATTGAGTGTCCAATAAGGGCTCAACTAAATCTTCAGACAAGTATCTTCTATGTGGTATAAAGCTCCAAACCATATTTCCCTGATCTGTGATACGGCTAAGAATTACGGACTGCAGATTATACTTTGGCAATAAGGAACATTTTAACCTTTTATCTACAATTTTCCTTATTCAAACCCACAATTTTAACACTAGATAATCTACTTATCTACTTATCTACTTACCTACATATCTATGAATTAGCCACACAACCGCTGATAACGCTTATAACAGACAACAGACAGAGATAACTATAAAATAAAGTGTGAAAACAGTGGCTTTTTCGATAAGAATGTGGTGGCTCGTCGTTAACTATGGTGACTATTGTGGATGCATTTCTACTTTTCTGCCTCTCATTGGTTTGCCCTTGTTTTAACCATCATAAAGTATCTTATCGGATGTTATCAGTGTGGTATCTGATAAGAGATGAGTCATTTGTGTGTAATGTGTATATAAATGGGGACTAGTTGCACCTTTTTGGGCAACTGCGAAGCTGCTACCACAGTTTTGTTAACCAATTTGATAAATGAGTACTAAGGAAGATATTAGAAAAAAATATAATTTCCGTCCTTTTATTGAAGCACCACCTTCAAAGGAAGTTATTGATACTTTAGATATTGCACTTATTGATTTATCAAAGTTTGATAAAGGTATTGAAGCAAGAAAAGAACTTGCAAATCAATTAGAGAAATCATTAACAGAGTATGGATTTTTCAAATTAATTAATCATGGAATCTCTCATGAATTTTTAGAGACTATGAAATCAATATGTCAATCAACTTTTGAAACAACTGATGAAGTAAAGGCAAATTTTTTTGCAGGAAAAGATATTATTGATGAAGATAAGGGTTTAGAATTAGGTGTTATTAGAGGTACAGGTTTCAAACCTCGTGGTTATTGGACTTATACAAATGAAACTAAAGATAATGTTGAATTTTATAATTTCCGTCATTTTAATCATCCTAAAATTTTCAACAATAAAATTAAATACCCTGAATTTGTTAAGGAAAATTTAAGTGAAGTTCAAGACTATTTTAGTTTCTTACATACTGAAATTCAAAGAAAAGTGTTAACATTAATGGATATTATTTTAGAATTACCTGAAGGTGAATTATACAATAAATATTTTAAAGTTATTGAAAACAAAACAAGAGAATCAGGTACAGGATTTGGTAGATTTTTACTATATCATCCAGTTAATGATGATTATAATAATAAAACTTCTTCAACTTGGTTAAGAGGTCACACCGATGCTGGTGGTCTCACTTATATTTTATCACAATCAATTCTTTCATTACAAGTTCGTACATATGATGATAATAAATGGAAATATGTTTCACATACGCCTGATGCATTAATTGTTAATATTGGTGATACAATGAAATTTATAACTGGAGGATATTTTAAATCTTCTGTTCATAGAGTTCATACAGCTCCAGCGGATCAACAAGGTTTTACTAGATCAACAATTATTTATTTTGCTTCACCAAGATTAGATATTTTTATGGATCCAGAGGAAATTAATTCACCAAAATTAAATAGGAAAGGAATTTTGAGAGATGAAAATTTACGAAGAATAACAGTTGGTGATTGGGATGAAGCAAAGGGACAATTTTTCAATAAAACCAGTGCAAATAGAAAAAATAATCTTTTAATTTTAGGTAGAGAAAGTATTGGTTCATTAATTGGTGAAACTACAATCACGATACCCGTTTAACGATTTTTCAATATTTTTCTTTGTTATATACCTTTTTCTTACTTTTTAATATAGAAACTCTTATTATTTTTCAAAAATATGTACAAATTAAATAAAAAGAAAACTCTTAATTAAAAAAATAGTTCATTCACTCTTACTTGATTCAATTTTTTCAATGTTAACTTCAACATCATTTTCTGCAACATCACCTAAATCTTTTGCAACACCAACCCCATTAGAATCTGTATTATGAACTCTATCCCATTCTTCAAGTTCATCAATTTTAACTTTAACAACTGTATTACCAATTTCACCACTTTCAAGTTTATAAATAACTTCACGATGTACATAATTACCAATTTTTGGTAATGCATAACGCCAAACTGCATAATATGAGACACAAAATCCTAAAATACCAATTGTAACAATTGGATAAGTTGCATAAAAAAATGTAACATCACTTCCAATTAATGTACCCTTTGGTGGAACAAATGCAATTGCAATAACCATTAATTCAAATAATATTAAAATAATAATACATGGTAATGGTAAATATTGACCCTTTGTACCTAAACCTTTTAATTTTCTATCTCTTCTAACTCTTAATAAACCAACAACTAAAAGTAATGTAAAAATATAATTTGCATAAGTACCCATATCAACAATAAAATTATAAGCTGAACCTGCAGGTGGTGCAACAATCATAATAAAATTAACTAACCAAGTAATGAAAATTGGACCTAATGGAGTACCAAAAGGTTTTGTTGAAGTCCAAAATTTTGGGAATGGTAAAACCCCTTGTCTACCACATTCACGTAAAGCTCTTGAATGTGATAAAACTGCTGTAATTAAATGACCAAATGCTGATAACGCAACCATTGCAGATAATGCCTTTGTTGCCGCTTTATTTTCAAATGCATTTTTAAATAAAAGTGTTGCAACAGAATTACCAGATCCTTTAATTTCTTCAGGTGATGCAGATGCATAATATGCTGTAATCATTAAAATATATAAAACATAAATGACAAATAATGATAATGGAACATACCATGAAAAAGTTTTAAGCATTTGTTTCTTTCTTTCTTCCTTACTATTGGCATTTTCATTACCTTTAAATTCTGCAACAACACCAAATGCATAATAATAACCACTATAAGAAAATGTTACTTTAATAATTGAATTTGCAATATTATTACCATTAGTAGTTGTACCTTCCCAAACATTACGGAAACTTTGATGTGGATCTTGAACTTTAGTTTTACCAGATAAAATAACCCAACCTAAAATAACCATAAATAACATGAAAACAACTTTAACAAAACCTAATAAATTTTGCAATCTTAATGACCATTTAGTACTTAATGCAATACATAATGCAGTGAAAGTTAAAATACCGATTGCAATACCACGATAATACCAAGTTTTAGCTTCAATTTCAGCAGCTGATAAAATATATTGACCAAATGCTAAAGCAGAACTTGTTGTAAATGATAAAACAACAGAGACAGCAGCAAAGACTGTTGGTATTAAAAATTTAGGTTTTGGATATGCTTGTTCTAAATATGCAACATCACCACCATTTCTTTTTGGAAAATAACCTGCAAATTCAATATACAGGAATGTACTGAAAAGAGGTAATAAAAAACAAGTTAACCATAAAACATACGTTGAACCAATTGATCCCATTGATTTTAAAATTGAACCAGGTGTACTGAAAATACCTGTACCAACAATACCTTGTAAAACTAAAATAACAATACTAAACGAATTAACTGAATAACCCAACGGACTAACTTTTTCTTCAGGTGTTGGAATATTCGAATTATCAATACTCTCAATAAATTCACTATTAACATCAATATTATCAGATTCAGCTTCCCCTATATAATCAGTAGAAGAATGTAGAGATGATGATTCATCTTTTGAATTACTTTTGAATACATTTATCATTGTATATATCCTTTGGTTTTTTTAGTAGATGCCAAATGATAAACTAATTTAAATGAGTATCATCGACATTTGCAAGAAACGACATCCAGGGTCTTTTTATACAATTTCCACCAACAGAGAATTAATGAGATTAAATCAACACAATGATTTAAAAACCACAATTTAAAAATAAGAATGTTCTGTAATGCCCATCGCCAACCACACCTATTATTATCTACTGACAAGTACACACAGTAACATCTGTTCAGCATAATAAACAAAAAGTCAACATGAAAATAATTCTGTTAACAAAAATTTTAATTACCGTGTTGAGCCACACCCCCACTTTTTTATCTAAGTTGTACCGCTGTAAATTCTCTATTAATTTATATTCGGAGGCACACACCAACTATTACTGTGGCTATTCTTACCAGAATTACTGAACTGTTTACTAAAAATAACTTGTAATTACTACTATAAAAACTATTTATCTATTATATCTAGACATTTAAGTAAATCACCAGTGGAGAGCTGAATTATCACTTTCATCATCTTCATCATCCTCGTCATCTTCGTCATCATTTCTATCAATAACTGCTTGGAAGAAATTACCAAAAATTTCTCTACCAGGATTAGGAATACCCCCTCTAACATCAATACCTTCACCGAAATCCATAAATCCACCATTAATAATTTCACCTTCTTCACTATCAGGTTCATCTTCATCAAATTCTGGTCCCATCATATTATTACGTAATATTTCAAACATTATTGCTGGATCTGGTCGACCATCCATATCAGTTGTTGTAGCCATCCCTGGTTGATATCCTAACATTCTAGCAAGTGCTGCATTACGTTCTGAAATCATATCCATATGACTTCTATCTTCAACTCCACCAACTGTTTCCAGAATACCTGGGAATAAATGATTTTCATTATCCCTAAGAACGTTAACTGCAATCATTTCTCTATATGATGTAGTAATTAATGATTGATTAAACCATTTCTTTTGTAAAATTTCATATCTTGTTTTACTTAATGTACCAGCATCACCATATCCAATTAAACCATTTGATGGTTCTCCATGTTTATTTAAATATGGTGATTCAATAGTAAATTCTTGATTTGTTATTAACGGTGAAAATTTTAATCTAATTATATTCTTCATTGGTGAAAAATATAATGTTGAATAACCACTTAATTCACATGATCTTTGATGACTTGATGTTTCATAAAGCCATTCACCACAATGTAAACAAATATATTTACATTTCTTAAAAACTGAAATTGGTTCACCATATTCATCCCTACTACCAACAATTTGTTTTTGGTTAGTACTTTCAAGTGCAATATCTTTTAATTGTAATGGTAGATCAATAAAACGAGGTGATTTTGGATAATCAATAATATCAATTTCATAATCTTTACGATGAGTTGCAGGCAATTCCTTTTCTTTTGTGAAAACTTTCAATGATCCAAGAAGTTGTTTAAAAAATTTACTATCAGGTGCATATGGTAACCTAGCATAATCAGCAGTACTACCCAAATCTACAGCTGAAATTTCAGCTTCATATTCAATATTCAATAATTTCAAAATGTAATGTGTTTGTCTTAGATAAGATTTATGATTAGTCATATAGATACGACTAACTATATCGGTAATTTGATCATAATCTTCATCAGTTAATTTATCCGTTTCACCATGTTTAAGTAAATATTCCTTAACTTGGACGCACAAATCACTCACACTATTGTAGTAAAGCTCAACATTTTTATCGATCAAAAGTGAGTTAATTTTTAAATTATCCGGATTGGCTTCATATCTTTGAATTACTGAAACGATTGTATATACAAGTACTTTCAGACTTGCATATGAAATACAATGTTGATATGGCATACGAGTTTCAGTAAGCATTAAAATTAACGTTTCAGAAAATCCAAGATATGGATTAGCAGCTAAAAATTCGAAATATTCTTCACTTCCTTTATCTTCTTCACATTTTAAACTTTTCATTAAAACTCTATATTGGAATAATGACATTAATGTATTACGTAGAATTTCAGGTAATTCAAAAGTCTCATTAACACATCCATCACGTCTATCATTTATTTCCTGTAGTTGAATTGTTGATCCAATAAGTAATGACATACTATAATGTAAATAGGAATTATGTGCTAAATCCCTGTAAAAATATTTAGACATTTGCTTAAACACTGGTAAACTTCTCTTCAAGAAATAGTTTTTATTATTCAAATCTTTTAATTCAATGGCCAAAGCCTTATTCTTCTCATTATTTGAATTTTCTAAAATATCTTGAAATGATTCATCAAAAATTTTTTCTCTTAATTCATCAAGATTACCACCAGTATGTTCAGTTACTAAGAAATCTAACTCTTCATAGAGACCTTTATAATCTGGATGTGGGTCAACCTTCATTTCGAACTCATTTGATTTAAATGATGGAATAAATGCATTGAATTTACCCTTACATAATGGACAAGCAAAATTTGTACTCTTCATACGTTTCTCATGAATCATATTTTTGAAACATTTATAATGCATACCATGAGGACAACCATTAATAACCATCTTATCTCTTACACATGATGCTCTTTTCAAATCTTTATGGATTTCAATATAACTAGAAGAACATTCAGCAAATTCTTCAACCATAAACGAAGGAGCCTTATCATCAACTGTGGGAATTGTCCAAAATGCAGATGAAACAGTAATTAAACCAGGAACACCAAATAGAGATTCTTGATTTTCTGGATTTTTACAAAGGATACAACATCTACTCTCAATTTTTGCATAATTATTAGATTTATTAGCAGTTGCATCACCTGAATTAATATCGGAACCTTCACCAGTAATTCTTGATTTATTATCACCATCATTAATACCCATATCTTCATCTTCATCATCTATTGTGTTATTATCTGCAAAATCTTGTTGTTGTTTCATCATCTTTTTCATAACTTTCTTTTGACGTTTAAGTGCTAATCTTCTTTTTCTTTCAACTTTAGTTTCTAAAGTTTTACCATGAGATGATTTTTTATATTCTTCAACATGATCACTACCAAAACAATCCATTAATGAATTAAGAACATCATCATCCTTTAGTAATAATTTTTCTAATATAACTGATGCTTTTTTAGTAACATATTTTGGAGTTTCATTGTTTTCAGCTGCTGTCAATAATAAATTACAAATAGGAATTTGAACAAAATTTTTCAAATCATGTTGTTCTTTACTATATAATTCATCATCAAGAATAATTGCATGAATCAATTGTAATGTCATATTCAAATGTGAATCATTTTCTGAATTAACTGCTAATCTTAACATTTTGTATAAAATTTTAACAAATTTTTTACTTCTCATAAATTCACCAATTTTCTTAAATTTAGCTAAATCTTTACCCTTTAATGGATATAAATAAGGAGTAAGAACAACATCATTTTGATTTTTATTCTTTAATTCAGCAATTAATTTAACTAATGATTCTTCAGTTTCAGATGTTGAAGTTTTTGAATAGTAATATAGAGATGGATCAAATGATGTAACATATTCATCCTTTAATTTATAATGTCCATAATCATTATGGGAGGTTGGTGGAATATAATCAGCAACTTCTTCAAGAACTTCATCAAGTTTAACAGTTGCTATACATTTAGCATGAATTTCAGAATATTTTCTTGGACCCTTAGTAAGTAAATCACAAACATGATATTTATCTAAAATATCGTTACATTTTTCATATGATAAATTAGAATCATAATAATGTCTAAATGTTAATAAATGATACATTAATTGTAAAAATTCAGTTAAAATCATTGTAATTTTTTCTTCATAAATTGTTTTATCAAAACTTTCATCGTTATAGAAACAGCCAGTTAACATAAATCTATCAATGATATCTTCAATTGGTAATTGATTTAATAAAATACCTTGTTGAACAATATAAAAATTATTTTCTTGTTTATAAGCATCACTAATTGCATGTGCAATGAAAGCTTCATCACCATTTCTAATCCAAAAATTAGTTCTATATTGTGCACTGAAAACTAATGGTTGTAACATTTCATCAGCAACACCCATGAAATTGGTTAATGTAGATTTACGTTCTAATTCAACAAATCTTTCATCATAAGGACCAAAAGTATGAACAGATAAAATTGATTCCAATAATAATTCTGGTTTGTAAAATTTGTAATTTTTGGTTAAATGAGCTAATAAGGAACCAATAGGATGAATGACTGAAACACCATCTTTAGCAATATTAAAATCAATAACCTCAACTTTACTATCTGATTCAATAGTTTTCATTTTCCTTTCTTCAATTTTCAAATAACTTGAAACTAAAACAATAAATTTTTCAATATCTTCATGTTTACGATTAATTTTATTAATAATAGCACCTAAATTTTCAGCAATTTTATATAATGGAGATGCAACTGCATGAGTTGTAGCACAAGCTGAATTATTATCAAATTCTTGATGAACATCAGATTTTCTAACCATTGGATAAAGCTTATCATAACCAACATATAATCTAAAAATTTTAATAAAAAATGGAACTTTAAATAACTTATCATTACCCTTTTCAATAAATTGTAAAAGGGTATCAAAACCTTGAAATGCATGAGTTAAAAGTTTTGAAACTCTTCTATATTGCCAAGTTGGTTCATCCTCTAAATGAAACTTTTGTTTTCTTAAACATTGTGAATTAATTAAAACTGTGAAAATACTTTCAATTATATGATCAAAATAACCCAAATCTAATAATTTTGTACCTAATTGAGGGTCATGATAAACTTGTAATCTAAAAGTTTCAACTAAACTTAATCTCCATTCTCTATCATGGAAAGCTACATTATATTCAATTGTTGGTAAAACTCTTACAACTTGTTTAGCAAATTCAAATCTTGACTGTGAGTTATTTGAAATTGTTGGAATAATTGATGATTTAATAATTTGTCTCATTGATTTTGGGAATCTCATTTCGAAAAAGAATAGATATTGTAATCTTGAACAATTTTTAATACCAAAAAACTCTATATCATCATCATCGAACTGAGGATCAATTTCCTCAATTGAAATCGGGAAAGTTGTATAATCACTGTACATAAATTTCATAACAGGTTGAGGAATTGTTAATTTATCAGTTGTTAAATAGCTATTCATAATATTCAATTTATTTAAAGCAGATAAATCTTTTAAATGGAAATTAGCACTTTCAAATAAAGTATTTGATAATTCTTGTCTAATAAAATCAGTTAATAAAGTATTTTTATTTTTAAGTATGAACTCAAACCATTTAATAATTGAACGAGAAATAATCATATTGGCATATTCTCTACCTGTCATAATTGAATGATGTAAAGGAGTTAAACCACTAACCCCTCTATTATAGGAATCAAATTTTTTAGATTTTTCAATTAATTTATTAATATCTTTATTTCTTGCATAACAAACAAAACCTTCATTATCAATTGTTTCAGCTAATGCAGAAACTATATCACCAGATAAATCAAGTGAATAATGACTTAAATGATCCATTTCAGAGAATGGACTATCTTCATCCTCATCAGAAGTTGTTGGAACATGAGCTAATGAAAGGAAATATTGAGCTTCTTGGAAATTATGAAATTCATCATTCCAAACAATTAAATATTTGTAATCTAAGAAATCACCAGTTGTACAAAAATCTTCACAATTACCAGTTTCATCCCTTTCAGCATATTTATATTTATAAGTATCAACATTATCATTATAATCAGGTAAATTTTTCAATTTTGAAACTTCATTTAAAATATCTTGATTAATTAAATTTGAATCTTTAAAATAATCACATGATAAAGCAGGATTTTTATCAAATGGCAATGAATGGAAATTAGTTAAATTAGCATCAAGAATAAAATCAAATAAAGTTCTTATAATAATTTTAATATTTTTTTTAAATTCTTCAGGTAAAGGTTTTAGAGTTGATTTTAATTTATTTTGTAATGAATTTGCTTTACAATCTAAATTTTTATTCCAAGAAGTTTCATCACCACAATCACAAATTGCATCACCACTTGATCTATGGACACTAACATTATGATCTGAATGTTCTTCTTTATTAAAACAATGTTCACATAAACAACAAGTTGGATCAACACCACAATCATAACAATTATAAACAAAATGACCTTTTGGAATTGCTTTTGCACAAATATGACCATTATGACCATTTGTTTTATCAATTTCTTGTTCAGTATAAAAATTTCTATTAAAAATAGTATCATTAACATGATCATAATTTGAAGGATAAGCAACAAATGATTGAGGTAAAAAATATTGATAATATTTATGATTATCAGATAATGCACAAAAAATTGATCTAAAAGTTAACATTTCAAATCTATGTTCCCAATATTTTAAAGTTGGAATTTTTAATAATTGATTTGTTAATTCTTTTGAAATTTTAGAATTTTTATAATTATTTAAATCTGTATCTTTACAAGTATAATTTTTTTTAATATTAGAATTTGAATTATAATCGAATTCTTTTTCTAATTTTTTACCAGTTGATTGTTCCATGTAAATGACATTACCATCCTGATCATCATCATCATCGTAATCATCACCGCCAAAACCTGATATACCTGGAATACCTGGCATTCCAGGGAAACCAGGAAAACCACCATTACCAGCAAAACGAATATTTTCAAAGTTAAAATTTGGATCAAGGTTAAATCTTTGTTGAAAATGATCATCGTCCTCAGATTGATCATCATCACTATGATAAACTGATCTAATTATTTCATCCCAATTCGGCATGGTTGAATAATTGATTGGTTAAGATAGATTTAAAGAGATTAAATTGAAAAAACAAATAATGATCAATGGAAATCAATGATTCTCCTCCAACTGAGCATTAATCAATGTTTATAATTTAGGCTTAATTCATGATAAAAAATTATTACGTAATATATATGTTACAAATTTATGACATAATAATCGTTGTAAAACTTTAAGTCGATGCGTCTATAAAAAAATTTATGGTCACGTGACTCAATTACGTAATCACTAAACGGCCCGCCGGTATACAAAGAGTCAAAACAATGATTCAATTAAAAAGAGGCACCCCCACGTGTAGCAGGAAAATTTAGAGACGTTTCTTTCTTTTTATAGAATAAGAATAAAGGCGGAAGAGCCGCAGAACAGATTATAATATAAAGCCGCAACTTACCCAATATGGAACCCACGTGGCCACCTAATTAATTTTTTTGTTAAACTTATAATTTCAATTACTGGCCGCGGTTATAGTGGATTACTACTTAAAATTACTATAATAGTAACCTCTTCCGATTACCCAATTGAGGGTCCCACGTGCGATGGAATTATAAACACGGCTGTAACATCAAAGAAAGAAAAGGGAAAAAAGAAATTAAGCCGCACATTACCTGATTAGATACCTAGGGGACTAAGAAGGTGGCTTGGTAGAAGTGATATAGTTTATAGAATTGAGAGAAACTCCGAACAAGTGGTCTACTAAGGAGAATACCACGTTCTGTTTGTAGTAAATTTATTGAATAATAGTTTTATTGTATCTGTATCTTAATTTACTGTCAGCACGTTGTTCAGTTTAAATATGTCAAATTCATATTATATTCTGTATTAAATACACATCACACCAGAGTTTTATAAAGAAGATGTAGATTCCTGTTTTAAAAAATATATTGTACTCATCCCTAATTCCTCTTTATCATTTATTCTCTCTTACTTTCTTCTCTATTCTTTTACCAGACAAGTATCATTCAAGTTTGTTTAATAATAAGTTTTAAAACAACTATCAGATTAATAAATTTCATTAATTAATTAAATTATCTTTTCTATTATTATCCAATTAACAAATTAAATAAACAAATTATATTTTATAAAGATGGCTACTGCTCCTGCTCAAGGTTATAAAACTGCTGGTGGTAACGCTGCGTTCCACAATTTTATTAATGATTTTGCTGATGTTGAAGATCCATTAGAAAGAAAGAGACTGGCTTTAGAAAAAATTGATAATGCTGATTTTAGTTGGTATCATATTAGAGCTATTATGGTTGCCGGTGTTGGTTTCATGACTGATTCTTATGATATTTTTGCAATTAACATGGCAGTTCCAATGATTGCTCATGTTTTTTGGAATGGTAAAATTCCTTCATCAACAGAAACTTTAATCAAAGTTTCAACTTCTGTTGGTACTGTTCTTGGTCAAGTTGGTTTTGGTTGGTTGGCTGATGTTGTTGGTAGAAAAGCTATTTATGGTGTTGAATTAATTATTATGATTGCTGCAACTATTTTACAATGTACTGCTGGTCACTCTGAAGCTATCAATTTTGCTGCTATCTTAACTTTTTACAGAATTATTATGGGTATTGGTATCGGTGGTGATTATCCATTATCTTCTATTATCACTTCTGAATTTGCTACAACTAAATGGAGAGGTGCTATTATGGGTGCCGTTTTTGCTAATCAAGGTTGGGGTCAATTATTAGGTGGTATTGTTGCTATTATATGTATTGCTGGTTACAAACATGATCTTGATGTTGCTTCTTCTGCTTTATGTGATCAAAAATGTATGAAAGCTTGTGATCAAATGTGGAGAATTGTTATCGGTTTTGGTGCTGTTCCAGGTTTAATTGCTTTATACTTTAGATTAACAATTCCAGAATCTCCAAGATATACTTTTGATGTCTCAAATGAAATTGGTAAAGCAGCTGCAGATACTGGTAAATTCGTTTCAGGTGAATTAGGTAATGCTGATAAAGGTGATGTTGAATATTTAGCTCAACATGAAACTAGAGATGAAAGATTAAATTATGTCCCACCAAAGGCTTCTTGGAAAGATTTCTGGGCTCATTTCGGTCAATGGAGATATGGTAAGATTTTATTAGGTACTGCTGGCTCTTGGTTCATGTTAGATGTTGCTTTCTATGGTTTAGGTCTTAACTCTGCAAATATTTTAAAAACTATTGGTTTTGCATCATCAAAGAATGTTTACCATTCCTTATACAATCAAGCCGCAGGTAATTTAATTTTAGTTTGTGCTGGTACTATTCCAGGTTATTGGTTATCAGTTTTAACTATTGATACCTTAGGTAGAAAATTTGTTCAATTCTGGGGTTTTGCAATCTTAACTATGCTTTTCTGTGTAATTGGTTTTGCTTACCATAAATTAACTGAAGGTGGTTTATTAGCTCTTTACATTTTATGTCAATTATTCCAAAATTTCGGTCCAAATACTACTACTTTTATTATTCCAGGTGAATGTTTTCCAACTAGATACAGATCAACTGCTCATGGTCTGTCTGCAGCTTCAGGTAAAATTGGTGCAATCATTGCACAAACTTGTATTGGTACTTTACAAAATCACGGTTGTAAAGAAAAGGGTTTACCAAATGGTTGTTACTTGAACCATGTTATGGAAATTTTTGCATTATTTATGTTGCTAGGTATGGGTACTACTTTATGTGTCCCAGAAACTAAGAGAAAGACTTTAGAAGAAATTTCTGAAGAATTACATGGTGAAGTTGATATTACTAAACAAGTTCATCGTTCAATTCCATCTGACGATGAAGAAAAAATGGCTGAATCCGTTTAAACGCTAAACATTTAATATTTCCAAAATTTATTATAATCTTCTTTTACTCTTATTCATTTCTTATTTACTATAAAATTTTATACTTAATAAAGTCCGTTTAAAATAATATATTTTTAATCTTTAATTTTTGACCTTTCGATCTGAATCATCCCATCGTTATTTGAATGATTGATTCTGCCAGATCCTAATCAGTTTCTTGTCAATCAACTAAAATAATAAATTTAATCCAGAGATAAGGAACCCCTTCCTGAATTGGAAAGATGGGTGACCTAAAAAAGGATAACTAACAAAGAATTTCACTATAAACGGTTTTGACACATTTTTTTGACACATTTGATCTTGTGAGCCTAACTGATAGGTCTATTTTAAAATTACTACATGAAATAGTGTATATTGGTTCAACTTTCTCTTATTATTATGTTGTTCTACCTTCCTACTACCACTTCAATGAATATATCAATAACTCATCGCTATCATAGGACCCTTAAATTAAGCCTATTTAAAGGCTGTGCCCCTGCGGCTTTTTTTAAAATTAGAAAACATTTATTAAAAAACGCCGCAAACAAAAACTAACTTAATTTTGTGAAAAAAGAAATTATATTTCAGTAAGTCATAATTTCTCAGTTTCTTTTTATTATAAATTTTTTTCAGGCCTTTTAAAAAGTAAAGGTTTTCTGCATTCTTTAACATTTGATTTTGTTTATCTCTTTCTATTGCTTTAAAAGAGAGATTTAACTGATTCTTATTTTAAAATCTTCATAATCTCTTCAAATTTATTTTTTCTTCAATAATAAATAAACAAATAATAAACAATGGCCAAAAAAACAGCTGGTGGTAATGCTGCATTTCATAATTTTATGAATGATTTTGCAGATGTTGAAGATCCATTAGAAAGAAAAAGACTGGCATTAGAGGCGATTGATAATGCTTCATTTGGTTGGTATCATGTTAGAACTATTATGATTGGTGGTGTTGGTTTCTTAACTGATGCTTATGATATTTTCTCAGTTAATTTAGGTGTCTCATATTTAGCTTATGTCTTTTGGGCAGGTAATATTCCTTCATCAACTGAAACTTTAATTAAAGTCTCAACCTCTGTTGGTACTGTTATTGGGCAATTAGGTTTTGGTTATTTAGCTGATGCAATGGGTAGAAAAGCTATTTATGGTATTGAATTAATGATTATGATTGGTGCAACTATTTTACAATGTACAGCTGCTGAGTCACCTGCAATTTCATTCCCTGCAATTTTAACAGTCTATAGAATTTTGATGGGTATTGGTATTGGTGCTGATTACCCATTATCTTCAATTATTACCTCTGAATTTGCAATTACCAAATGGAGAGGTGCTATTATGGGTGCTGTCTTCGCAAATCAAGGTTGGGGTCAATTCCTTGCCGGTGTTGTTGCAATGGTATGTGTGTCTGCTTATAAAGGTCCATTAAATGTTGCATCTTCTGAAGGTTGTCATGGTGAATGTATTAAAGCTTGTGATCAAATTTGGAGAATTATTATTGGTTTTGGTGCTGTTCCTGGTATGGTTGCATTATATTTTAGATTAACTATTCCAGAATCTCCAAGATATTCATTAACCGAGGATGCTGAGTTAAATGCTGATAACGAAAAGAATAGTGATGCAATTATGAATGATTCAAATATTAATATTGATTATAAGAACCAAGATGCTGTTGAACGTGAAAGAGAAATAAGTCAAGATGCCTCATCTCAACAAGTTGAAGATTTAACTCCACCAAAGGCATCATTCAAAGATTTCTGCCATCATTTTGGTCAATGGAAATATGGTAAGATTTTATTAGGTACTGCTGGTTCTTGGTTCATGTTGGATGTTGCATATTATGGTCTTGGTTTAAATACCGCTTCAATTTTAGAATCTATTGGTTTTGCTAAAAATGATAATATTTATGAATCATTATATCACCAAGCTGCAGGTAATTTAATTTTAGTTTGTGCAGGTACAATTCCAGGTTATTGGTTTA
Source organism: Pichia kluyveri (assembly GCA_030062975.1). Taxonomy (NCBI): domain Eukaryota; kingdom Fungi; phylum Ascomycota; class Pichiomycetes; order Pichiales; family Pichiaceae; genus Pichia; species Pichia kluyveri. The sequence goes on along the minus strand of CP125799.1, from coordinate 718,052 downwards.
CAGTTGCAACAGTTGATACGATAGGTAGAAAACCAATTCAAATTATGGGTTTCATTATTTTAACAGCTCTTTTCTGCGCAATTGGTTTTGGTTATGATAAAATTGGTTCCGGTGGTAGATTAGGTCTTTATATCGTTGCACAATTTTTTCAAAATTTTGGTCCAAATACTACTACTTTTATTGTTCCTGGTGAATGTTACCCAACTAGATACAGATCAACTGCTCATGGTATGTCTGCAGCTTCAGGTAAAGTTGGTGCAATTCTAGCTCAAAGTTGTATTGGTACATTAAAAGATCACGGTTGTGAAGCAAAAGGTTTACCAAAAGGTTGTTGGTTAAATCATGTTATGGAAATTTTTGCATTATTTATGATGTTAGGTATTTTCACTTCTTTATGTATTCCTGAAACCAAGAGAAAGACTTTAGAACAATTAGCTGAAGAATTACACGGTGAAGTTGATGTTACTAAACAAAATTATGAAAGAAAATATAAAGAAGAAAGTGATATTAATGGTTCGTCATTAATAGAAGAAAGAGCTAGTAATATGGTTTAAGGATTTTGATTTTTTTAAAATAAAGTTATTGTTATAGATATCATTAGAAAGGATAAATTAGAAGTCTTTATTTGGGCATATAAAAGCATCACTCTTTTGGATTCATTAGTATTATAATATAGATTTGTAGACCAAATTGTTATCTACAAATACTATTACTTGTTACAGACTTTATTTACATTTGTTGTTTGGTGTTTTTTATTATCATGAGTTGCATTTCAGTTTTTTTTATCTTTATTTTTTAGTTTTTGTTTTTTGTTTATTATTTTTTCACATTTTTTATTATTATCAATTAGGTTACACTTTTTTTTTCATAATTTTCCGGTCATTACTATCATTATATAGAGTATGTATTTAACATAATACCAAGTTCGAATAGTAAAAAGTTTGATTACCATCATGTGCATGTAAACTTTTAAATGCATGAGATCATGAAATCATCCCACATAAATGACTACCACGTTTAAAGTCGCGTCTGTTGATTCAACTAAGCTTTTACTCTTTGTTCTTCTGATTGTCACAGCATTCTTTAGGACTATACAAACAATCAGAGAAGAATAATACATACCTAATGAGTGAAAATAATACAGCTGTGGTAAGTAGGAATTACCAAAATAATTTTGTACCAAATGGAACTAAGTTAAACGAATGTCAATTTTGGTCTAAAGTTGGATCATGTAGACATGGTAATAAGTGTGCTAAAATACATAAAAGGCCAACAAGATCCAAGACCGTGGTGTTTTGGAAAATATTTAATAATCCTATAAGAACTTATTACGGTAGAGGTCCATTATCTAAACAAGCAGATATAATAGATGATTCAAATGATGGATTTGTGACAATTAAAGTTGATATTGATGAAAATTATTTAAAGTCTGAAACTGATAGGTTATATCAAGATTTATTTGTTGAACTATCATTAAATTTTGGTGAAATTGATGGTATATTGATATGTGGGAACTTTAATCCTCATATAGGTGGTAATGTTTTAGTCAAATTTAAAGATGAAAAAACAGCATTTCGATGTTACCAATCATGTAATGATAGATGGTATAACGGGAAACCAATGTTCTGTGATTTTTCACCTGTACAGTATTTTGAAGATGCTATCTGCAAAGGCTTCTCTAGTCATGGCAGATGTGAACGTGGTGATAAATGTAATTTAATTCATCCAAGACGTCCAAATCCAGAATTACATAGAACATTGATTTCAAGTCAACGTGATTACTACAAAGATAAAGATTGATACATATAGTAATGTATAATTTCTGTAACTACATAAATAGTTGGTAAATTAGAGTATTGGTTTAGTATATTCATACTGATATACCGTATATTTAAGTTTACACCAAATTTATATCAACATGTTGATCTCACCGCAATTTGTATTTTCAATTTTATCAACATGTCATTTCTTAGACTGATTTATTCAGTAAATAACACACACATATCACAATTGGATGGAGGTATCTACACATTACGAGAATATAATAGGCAAATCTGCCAGTGATATATTCAAAGACTATTCAGTTGATGAAATAGGTAAGATATTGAATAATTTATCTGAAGATGTTGTTATGAAAAGATCTGAATTGAAAACTTTAGTTGGTAATAAATATAGAGAACTCTTGAATGTTGCTGATGAAATTATCACAATGAACAAAATCACCAAACAGGAGAATGAAAAATTGATGGATCTTGCATTCAAGAAGTCAAACTATAATCCAAAATCCTTAGACAATTTAATTAAATTCAATCAAAATGTTGAAAATGCAAAATTACAAAAGGCAGTGACAACGAATAGACCAATTATTCTACAGAATGTAGTACATGATTTAAATTATTTATTAATGCAATTAAAACACGATATAAAAGATGAATTGAAGTCTTCATCAAATGCAAATTTATTATCAAGTGAATCAAATAAGAATGATAAAAGTATTAAGAATTTCAATGCCGAAGATAATAATGCTAATTATCAACCACTTAGTCAAAATTTACAATCAAACTTTCTTATTGTGGCTAAACACATACATTTAATTGATTATTATTTCAGTAATGATATTGAACAACACCGCAAAACATTTTCTGCAACAAAATACAAACAATTATGTAAGGAATTTAATCATCTTTTAGACTCACAACTAGTAACTTTAACACACGAAGCAGATAATGAATTTCTTACCAACATATTTGCATCATTTCTTGTTAATCAAAAAGTTAGTGCTACTGAGACAGTTTTATGGATATTGAACAAACGTCTAGAATACTTCAAATTTTTATCAGACAATAGTGCAAAGTTTGAAGATTTGTTGGAATACATTTTTATTACATTACAATATATTGAAAATATTAAAAGTCGTTCAAGTTTAGTATTTAGTAGATTGAAGAATAATTCTGATAATTACAATTGGATTAAACAAACTACTTTCAATGAATGGATAAAATGGATTAACCAAGAACCGTTCTCTAATTCTGATATAAGTTTAAAAACAGATTTTACATTTGAATTGAGCAAAGAAGATATGGAGCCAAGTAAAGAAAAACTTGAAAGTATTATTGATAACTGGAAGTCTGATATCGCACTGGAGTTGTTGAGTAACTTTGATCAAAGATTTGAAAAATCCTCTAGTAACTTAATGGATTTGACTGTTTTATTAAACCACGTTTTAACATCGTTCAAACAATTCACATCATTGACAACTTTACCAACAGACGATGGCTTCATAATAAATTATATTGTTGATAAATGTGATACTGAATATTCTGCACAAGTTAGGAATCAAATAAATCAATTTAAAAATATCTCAAATATAATTATTTCAACATTCAAAAATAAAGAAGAGATCTTATCCACATTGTCAAATCTTTCCAACACAAGTTCATTCCAATATAAAAAGTTTGGTAGTAGGTTTACCATTGACTCTTTCTTAAATACATCAAATTCAACTGAAACTACTGATAAAGTTCCAAAATTACTTAATGGATACAAATCCAATATTAAAGAAATTAATAATTCATTGGAGTTACTAAAATCTACTTCTTATATGGTTAAGAAACCCGTGTTATCAGTTGATGATTATGAAGATGACGAAATGTGGATATCATTATCAAATAAATTGAAACAAATTTACACAGGAAGTGCAGAATCAAGTCTTAAATTATTGAACAATCTAATCACAGAATTTTTGAGTGAAGTTTCAAACATACTAGATTTCCAATCAAATGTGCTATCTAATACACAAATATTCTATATTTTAGAAACATTGAACCAATTAGCAGAGAAAATTCAATTAAATGAAATATACCAAACATTGGAAAACTACTTATCTCAATCTATACAGGGTAAAGTCAATTGGTCTGAATCAATTGATCCCCTTTTAGGGAAATGTTTCCAATTAATACTAGATTCTAAATATATGGAGACTGTTTGTTCTAAAATAACCAATATGTTAGAAGAAAGATTTAACAAAGATGATGATGCAACAGAGACAATAATTTGGGAAAGGACATTAGATGATAAACTTGTTGCCACAGGCCCAAGTTTTGTTTACACATCATTGTTACTAACCATTTGTGATGATTTATTATATATTGATGATATAGATTACTCTAAATTATACGTTACAGACACATTTGAAAAAACTAGAAAAGATTCACTTGAAATTATATTGAATACCATAACTTCATTTATCAAGAAGGTTGAAAACAAGAACGTCAATAAAACAAATATATTATTAACATTCTCGGACTTCCTGTTTACCATGTTTCTATTAAACAAGGAAGTTAAAGATGTAAGTGAAGAAGCAAAATCTCTTTTCATTGAACTGGATGCTAATTTATCTGATGTTGAGTATTCTGTGAAGGTCATGAAACAAATCTATGACAATTACAAGACTCAATCATTGGTCTTCTTTCCATTAACTTTATAAACTTTATATTTGCATGTGTAATCTCAACATTTAACTACACATTCTTTTGTTTGAGTTATTCGTTTGCGACATTAATTGAAACTTTTCATTTATCGTAGCCTTTGTGGCATCTGTCGAGTCTTGTAGTAAAGCACATAATACATGTGATTGATCTGGATAAAATTTTTCAAAATCTTTAACAAGTTGTAAGTATTCAGAGTCTATGCAATTAAGTCTAACATTTTTCAAGTATTCATATCTTTCACTATTGGTTAGTTCACCTGATTCGGAATTGCTTCGTTTCATTTGATAATACTAAAACTGATAGTTTGTATTATCGTAACGTCAAGAATAAGAGAGATACAGAGAAGATCTGTTATTTACTAGCCACGATTCATGTTACTTCATTTACTTCGACAAAATAATATGCGGCGCATGCACTTACATGATTTTTCTTTTAACTTTAAACTTAATTGAATTGTTAAGCCAATCTTTTCTTGAAGTCAACAATAACGGTAAAAGTATCATGCCAGACTCTACGAGTGGGACAAAAGAGAATGAAAAGTTGGATATAACAATCCCACCAGCAGATGTACGTGTCTTAATCGGTAAGACTGCAATTTATGTGAATAAAAATGGTGTTGTTTTTGAAAATAAAATTAGAACTAAAGAATCAAAGAACCCAAAATTTATCTTTTTGAATGACAATGATCCATATAATGAATACTATCAATACTGTTTAAGCTGTTTAAAAACAAACGGAAAACTGCCCGAAATCAAACAAGATATTGATACTTCAACTGAAGATGCAGAGATACCCAATGTTGAAACAATACAGGCAACGGATCAAGAGATATTGGAGAAACCTGAAGAATACGATTTTATCAAGCTTGAAAATGACAAAGAAAGTTTCCCTGAAGATTCTATATCATCAAATGATTTGAATGTTATTAAATTAGCAGCTCAGTTTGCCGTAGTAAATGGTAATGCTGCAATGGAAGAATTTAAAACATATGCACTCGATGATAGTAATGGAATATCGGCTCAATTTCAATTTTTGAAACTGAAACATTCAATGTATCCAATATATGAAAAGTTTTATAAACAATATGATTTATTGTGGAATAATAAAAATAAGATTCAAGAGAAAATTAATAATATTGAAGTTGATGAAAATTCACATATTGATAAACTCAAGTTTTTGGAGAGATGTAATAAAAAGGCAGAATATTTGAATAAGCAAAGGAAAGAAGTTAAAGAGGTTGAAAATAAGAAATTAGCTGAAAGAATAAAATATCATAGTATAGATTGGCTAAAATTTGAGCTTGTTGAAACCATAGAATTTACACAACTTGATGAGATTGCACAACTACACAAACCTTTGAATAAATCCGATTTAGAGTATAGATCACTAGTTCAAAAAGGACAAAAAAGTTTATTTGATGAAGTTGATGCTAGAATAGAGGAAGATTACCAATCTGATGATAATAATATCGAAGAGGATGTCGAGGGAGAGAACGATGATGAAGGTATACCACAATATGTAGAAGATGATAAAAATGATAGCCATGATAGTGATGATGAAAAAGAAGTGAATTTAATAAATAAAAGAGTACCAAAGGGTGTTAAAATAAAGGCAGCTGGAGAGTCCAGACTGAAAAGAAGGAGAGAACAAGATAGTAGTAAAGGTTCTAAAGTTGATCCAATTACTAAAGAGAAGTTATTACAATGTCCTATAACTAAAGAATTAATACCAGAGAGTAAGTTTCAAAATCATATCAATAAGTTGTTAAGAGATCCTAAATATGAAGAAGAAAAGGCTAGATATGAATCGAAATTTAAATATGGTACCAATTTATCAACTGAACAAGTTTATAGAAATTTACAAGACTTATTTACACCTGATGAAAATAATAATAAATCAAAGAGAAGCAAGGTATGATATTTTTTTTAAAGTTATTCAAATTTATAATGATAAGTAATTTAATTTAGATAGAACAAGATTATAATTATATTTTTTTTTGCTTAAAAATTATTTATAAAGTAAGAGATATATAAAAATCTAACAGCAAATAAATGATATTTTGTTTCAACTATACAAAACACGGAAAAACTAGTTTAATTTTAAAGAAAGATTTAATAAATCAGATTTAGTTTTTTAAAGATGAAGCTCTTCTCTTTCTGATTTCAATCTTTTCAGCCTTCTTTTCATGTAATCTTTGAGCTAATAATTGTGCATATTCAGCTGCTGCTTCTCTTTGAGCTTGAGCATTCTTAATTTTTAATGCTTTAACAGCTCTCTTTCTTTGTAATCTTTGTGGGGTAACTAATCTTTGAACCTTTGGAGCTTTAGTGTAAGTTTTTTCACCCTTAACGATTTCTCTTCTAATGACGAATTGAGTAACATCATCTTCTTTGGTTAAACCGAAGAATTTTCTGATGTTGTTTGCTCTCTTTGGACCTAATCTCTTTGGAACTTGAGTATCAGTTAAACCTTCAATTTCAGATTCACCTTGTTTAACAATAGTTAAAGCTAAGACTGATAAATCGTTACCAACAATACAACCTCTGACAGACTTTCTCTTTCTTTCACCAGCTCTTCTTTGTCTGTAACATGAGTGACCCTTTGCTAATAATAATTTAACTCTGTTTGGGATCATAACACCTTGCTTCATTGGGAAACCTTGTTTATCGTTACCACCTGCAATTCTGAAAACGTAACCTTTGAATTCATCACCAACGGTTTCACCTTCAACTTCTTGACCCATTCTCTTGTCGTAGAATGACTTTAATTTTTGTTCATCATCAATTTCGATACATTTTTGGGTACCGTTTGGTGGGTAAGCAATATTTAACTATAATCAAAAAATAAGAGGATAATAAATGTTAGTATATTGTTTCCAATATGAATAAAATTAAAACTTATAGTAGTATTTATTGATATATTGAAAAAAGTTCTTGTTATGGCGATTCTAAGTATAAGAATGTGTTTCATGTTATATTATATTGTCCTTTGATAATTGTAGTAGCTTTATAATGTGCTTTATGAAAGTTATATTTTCACTTTTGATTTTGTTTCAAATTGTATGTTAATTTTTGATACAAGGAATAGATCAAGAATACTTTAATGAATATAGTCAATAGAACACTAATACGTTTTTGTAGATTGAATATAGGGGTATGTATGTACGTACCTTCATGTTTAGTCAGGGATGCTAGTCTACTGAAGGGAGATAATTTTAAGAATTCCTAGATTAAAACTAAAATTTTAATGTAATAATGAAAAATACGTATAATCTTCTCAGAGAGTATAGGTCAAAGTGGAAATAATGAAAAATAGAGAAGAAAAAAATATTTTCTTAACAAAACCACTGGGGAATTGGAGATTACGCCCGGATCTGTTAGTATGTTATGGGGAAAAAAGTAGGGACTGCCCAGTGGAGGGCGCGCGGGAAAAACAGTCTCAAAGATTATCACTGGATATTGAAAAACGACGCACTGAATCGAATTTGGTAATTTTGCTTGTGGTGCGCGCAAGTAGTAATCAAAAAGCCCTTAATAATGTCACGTGCGCTTGAGAGGGTTTATAAAAGATAAGAATCTTATCTGGTACATTACTGATAAAACTGTTAGTTATATACAAAATATACAAAACTTTGTAAAAAGCATTATTATACACTGTGAGATTATCCCTCTAAAGTGTCATTTATATCTTCATCAAGTTCATTTTTGAGTGATTGTTTAGTCTTAACACCTGTACTTAATGTATGAGTAAGAACTGATGGTGGTGCCCCGCTTACAATAGGTGTACCGTCACTATTTAATTGCCAATCATGTGAAAATAATGTATTAGGTGATTGAAATTCAACATATCTTGATGGTAAGCTGTATAATTCACCCGTAGAGAGACTTGGTAGTTCTACCGGAGTTCCATCTGTTTTCACTGTTAAATTATTTTTACCGTTATTATTGCTGTTATTATTATTATTATTATTATTACTACTATTACTATCTTTTCTTTCGTGTTTGTTGATAGATGAGTTGAGTACAGAAGATTCTTTGTTATTTATGGTATCTAGCCTTGTATTGTTATTATTATTGATTCGACCATTGTAATTAGACAAGTTCAATGAACTTTTCGATGTAGTTGTATTCAATAAAGATGATGGTGTTCTTGAGATATTCATTCTGATTTGTGGGAAATACATTGAAGTTGCTGAATTCATTGGTGGTAAAAATTGAGAATCACTTTTGGATTTGCCATTGGGAGTAGTGTTGATATTACTGTTCATGGGATTATTGTTCATATTAGTATTGCTATTATTATTTGCGTTGCTATTATTCATACTATTACCACTCATTACTACTCCCAATCCTAAATTATTGGAACTTTCCGAATTTGTATTATTTACAGTATTTGAATTATTATTAGAAGAATCAGTAAGTTGATTTGAAGGTGCTGAGGTATTTGTTGCAGACATTGGGAATGGGAACATAGGAGTCAATAATTGAGTTGGTGACATTCCATTAAAATTAAAATAACTCATTTGATTTGTTGGTGTATCAACATTATTATTCAATGAGTTCAAAAAATTGGTCGTTATTGGGGTATATAAATTTTTCCTATCTTTTAAAAATGAACTTGCTAAAGGAGTACTTATTATTGGGTTACCGGAAGCTGAATTAAATGGGTATCCTGATGATAACAGTTTGTTGTTATTGGTAAAATTCTTCAGACTATTGATTTGTTCCTTTGTTATTTTATTTTCCTTTGATCCAATAGAATCATTACCTTTTTTCTCATTCTCATTATTAATAGAGTCTGAAGATTCTTCAAAATGAACATTATTTTTACTACTACCTGATGACATATCCTTGGATTTATTTGAGGATTCAGCAGCTGTTATTGTTGAAGGATTTGATTTAGATAAATCATCTTCAACTTGTGGAATTTGTAAACTGAGTGTAGGTCTTTTAACATTGGCATTATTTTCTTTATCCTTTTTATTTTCCTTGTTATCATTATTATGAGAATCACTCCCTCTATTTCGTTTATACATTGGAGTAACCAATGTATGTGTTCTGTTATCAGATTTCATTTCTGGCGTCTTAGGTAATAATGGAGACATTCCAGAAGCTGATGAAGCATCATCAACATTTATTCTAATTCGTTTATTCGGTCCTTGATCTATATCATCTGATAAGCTGTGTTTGTTAGTGGATATATCAGTGTTGCTAACTGTTTCATTATCATTGTTATTATTGTTATCGTCTTCATCATCTTCACTGTCATCATCATCATCATCCTCGTCATCGTCATCTATACCATTATCATTTGATTTTCGCAAGCCTTGTTTAAACTGACCCCCTTGAATATTATCACTTTTCGATCTTGAGTGACCCTTTTTAAAACTTTGACTAGAACGTTGTTGAATATTATTTACGGAACTTGAATGTTTATGAGTGTATATTATTGGATCATGTCTATTACTATTGTGAGTTTCTTCACCGTGATCACCAACCCTACTTTTCAGTTCATAATCACCGTAATTATGTGGAGTTTTAATTTCATAAATATTTTTCTGATTTTTCTTATATTCATTCAGTATCTCATTTGTATGATTTGAAGAATATTCATAGATTTTATTCTTTTTACCAATTATAATAACGGAGACATCCACTTGACATAAAACTGATAATTCATGAGCTTTCTTAAACAATCCTGCCTTCCTCTTTGTAAAAGTAACAGTTCTGTTCCTGTCATCAGTCAATGGCTGTATTTCAATCTTTCTTCTACCCATAGTGAATTGATTGGCTGGTGCTCTTAACGATAAGAAAATTCAAATAAAAGCAAATCAGATAAAATTAAATTCAAATCATTAATCAAATCAATGGATGAGCTAAGAATAGAAGTATTTGAAAGTATTAATAAAGAATAACGATTTCCAATCACCATGTTTTTTTCGCTGATTATGTAATTGGGCTTACTTATTAATATTAAGTTAATAAAGAGATCGTTAACTCCATCGGGGCTTTGTCAGAAGTCAGCCTACATTTCTACAACTGTTTCCGTATGAGTGGAGGGTTTGCAATAGACACACCGGTCACTAATTTAGATGATGGGGACATTGATGATTTTCGTATACACGATGAAGAAATTGATGATATGAATCTGAACGACTCTAACCATAATCATGAACTGAGTGATTTCCAATTCAATAGTGGTAATTCTAATATATTCACTAAAGGGTGGAAAGCTATTAGTAATTTACTTCCTAGGAATAATTCTAGATTTCAAAGATTATCACAATTCAATTTCAATGATAATGAAGACGAATATATTGATGATATTGAATTGATGAATAGAAATGGTAGTATTGGTAGTGATTTTGATTTCGACTATTTCAATGATAAGGACAGAAAGTGTAAATTTCTCAATAAAGGTAAAGGTTCTAAAATAATTTTCGGTCATTTAATAGCTATAATTATTGGTTTATTAGTTACTGTTATTGTTTTAAGTGTTAAGTTTTCAAAACAGACTAAGGGAGTGGAATTTTCCGAAACTCACAATAGTACAACTACAATTGAACCTACTACTCCAATTATTGATGATGTTGTTTATCAGACAGAAACTCCAATAGTTAAGCCGGGTAGTGATTCCGAATTAACTCCGAAAAGATTAACCGTTGTTATAGCAATTGATGGTTTAAACCCACATTATATTTCTGAAGCAAATATGCCAAAATTGAATAATCTTCTAAGTTCAGAAAAATCAATCTATGCAAGATACTTAAAACAAGTTAACCCAGCCAACAGTTTAAGTAATATTTGGTCATTATCTACTGGTATGTATCCAGGACAGCATGGTATAATTGATGATACATTTTACGATCCAACAACGGACGAAATATTCAAAAATTATTCTTCTGATAAAAAATGGTGGATAGGCGAATCAATTTGGGATAGAGTTCATAAAGCAGGAATGAAAATATTAACATTTAATTGGATGCATATAATTAGTAGTAAAGAGCATATCTCATATCATGAAATTGATGAATTAAAGGAACAAGCTATACAATTAGAATATTATTTAAATGGTGAAGATATCAATGAGGAAAGATATTATATTCCAAATCTTTTATTAATGAAAATTAATTCATTAGGTCATATCATTAGACAAAATGGGAAATTAAACGGGAAAGCTTTGGTTAAAGAATTAAATGATATTGATGTATTCATAGAGACTGTTTATATGTTAATTGAAAAATATAATATGATAGAATATGCTAATATTATGATTGTTTCTGAAGGTAGTTATGTTCCTGTTGACCATTCAAGAGTTATTGAGATTGGTGACATAATTGATGATTTAAATGCATTCAAAGCTATAACAGGTGATAGTATAGTTGGATTATATCCTAAGGATGATGCAAAAGTTCAAGAGATTGCAGAAAGTATCCATACTAGATTGGATGACAATGTGCTTGGAGATCATATAAGAGTTATATACGATAAAACTGAATTAGAGAAAGTATACGGTGGAATGAATGAACATATCGCACCTATAATTATTGTACCAGATGTTGGGTATCACGTTAATTATGGAAATAATGAATTAAATAATGGTATTGGTAATGGATACATGAATGATGAATCATTATCACATGGTGTATTTATTGCTACAGGTAAATATTTTGATAGTATTAGAGATGGAAAGAAAGTTTTAAATCCATTCGATATGCCAAAAGTTTATAATTTAATTTGTGATACTCTTGAAATTAATTATGGTAATGGAGTCCAAAATTGGGACCTTGGTAATGAAGATATTTGGGATGACAGTGAGATATGTAGTGACGATTATCCAGATGTTACATTCCCAATGGATATTATCGATGAAGATTCATTCTTTAGAAAACAATGTCAAGCAAAGTTAGAACCATTAAAACCTATTGATAATGTTCATGAAGACAAAGGTAATTCAAACAAAGAGAATGAGAGTGATGGTGAAGATGATGATAAGTCAGATGAAGATGATGATAAGTCAGATGAAGATGATGATAAGGAAGATAAAGAACATGACGATAATGATGAAAAGGAACCTACAAAATCTGAATCATGGTGGGATAGGATAGTCAATGCAGTCGATGAAGCTGAAGATGCCATCGAAGATACAGTTGAGGATATCAAATCTCATTTCCATGGCGATGATAATGACAAGCATGATTAGATTAGTTAGGTGTATGTATAATATTAGTACTAAAATGAAAATAATTATTCTTAATAAATTTAAAGTAACTCGGTAGTAAGGTTCTCCCGATCAGTATCCGATTGGCCTTGGCATTATACCGTTTGTTTTATTTATTCAACTTTTACAAAGCAATATAAACACAAAAAACCATTGAAATATGGACATTCAAACCTCTTTAAACATCATACTACCTACTCATATAGCACCACCCTGCCACCAACCATCATAATATCTGCAATCTCTAGTGATAAACCCCATCAAATTTCTTATCGGAGATAAAAGATAAGAAAAAAAACGCACCCAAAAATTACGTAATTTTTTATCAACAAAAATTTTACTCCTCAACCACTAAAGTCACTAAAAATTTTTCACAATTTTTCTTTCCATCTGAGTCATATTGATCTTTATTATCGAAGTCCTAAACTATCATCCACAGATACTGTTAAACTATTAAACAAAACACAATGTCTTCATCAAGTCACTCACCATCTGTTGTTTCCATAGCGTCTGTTCCATCAGTGTCTTCAATTTCACTGCTATCGTTATCTCAACCAAATCAAGTCACACGATTACAACTTCCGCACCAACAACATCAACTTCAACATCAACATCAGCCGATTCTTCCGGATTCTCCAACATTAGCTCCAATATCGCTTGCTGGTTCACCTTCAAATTTCCTGCTATCGAGAGGTTCGCCACCTAATTCACTGCCTCGTCATTCATCAATTTCATCTTGCTCAAATATCACTAATGCAAATAGATTCTCTCATTTACAACTGAAAAATGCAATAAATAGATACACAGATAATAGTAATAACAATAATAATAACAATTTATATAACAACACAAATAGTTTACGAATTTTAACACGAAATGATTCTTTATCTGAATCTATAGGAGGACGATCTCCAATTCTAATGCCTGTTTCGACAGATTTACCCCCAATGACTCCACTTGTACTATCACTGTCTCATCCTTCAAGATCAAATTCAACAGTTATTATCGATGATGATGAAGACGATATTAATAATACTAATGCTAATTTGGATATAAATAACGTGAATGATAATGATAATGATACCCTAGCAGATCTTATATTTGGTCAATCAATAGATGATTAAACTAAATATAAATACTTATTACTTTTTAATTTTTTATATATAAAATACATAGAAATAAACTCTAAATAGATATAATCTATTTCTCAGCCATAACATCAACATATCCTCTACGTTGTCCTCTTCTACCCCTAGTACTACGTGTAGTATTCATACTCAGTAATTCATCAATACCATCCTTTTTACCTTTATTACCCATTGGTGGACCTAATGGTGATGCTGAAATTGAAGGTGGCCCAGAAGGTGGTTTTGAAGGTGGCCCAGGTGGTGATATTGATGATCCAGAAATTGATGGAGCTGGTAACGATGATGTTGTTCCAACTGATTCAACATTTTGAACAGTTGCAGCTTTCTTAACAACAGGTGGAGGTGGTGGTCCTTTAGTTGTTTCAAGTTGTTCATCTAATGGCGCCTTCTTATTAATCCACCTCTTTAATGTTTCATCATAATAAAAGGAATTCTCTTCTCCTAATTTAGCCTTAATAGGTTTAGGCTTATCACTATCTCTACCCTTACTCAACCAACCAAACCAACTACCACCTTCATCCTTCTTATCATTTTGTTTCTTATTACTGTTTTTCTTCTTTTCTTCTTCCTTCTCTTTTCTTAATCTTTCGTTTTCTTTCTCCTTCCTTGCTGCTTCTTCTTCTCTCATTTTCTCTTCTTCCTTCTTCTTTGCTTCTCTTTCATCATCAGAATCATCAATAATTTCATCATAATACTCCCCAGTATCTTCCGCATGATATCTTTTTTCTTCAGTAAATTGATAAATTGGTGATGAAACTCTTCTTTCATCATTCAAATTAGCAATAGATGTAGGTGGTGTGAACATGGTTTCAAGTGGACTACCTTTCAAATCGATTGTTTTAGGTTTATTAAACGTAGGTACCAATGGGACGGCATCTTCTTCCACTGTAATTTTAGCACCTTCTTTCTCCTCTTCTTCTGCAAATGATTGTTGTTCATGGATTTCTTCTTGTTTTTCCTCTTCTACATGTTCAACTTTAGTTGGTTCGGGAATGGAATAACCACCGAAACTAAACATATCAACATCACCCATTGTATTCTCTGATATTGGAGTTTCATTAGGATTTTCACTATTTACAACTGGTTCCACAGGTGCATATGCATAATTAGATTTTTTCGGTTCAACCTTTTGTGCATAACGAGATGCATATGGATTGACTTGTTTTCTGACACTTTTATTGTTTCTGTTGACATCAAACCTATTAATACTTCTACTTGCAGATCTATTCGAGCCTACTGGAGGGAAGCTTGGAGGTGATTTAACAATCTTTGGTTCTTCAATCTTTGGTTCTTCAATCTTTGGTTCTTCAATCTTTGGTTCTTCAATCTTTGGTTCTTCAATCTTTGGTTCTTCAATCTTTGGTTCTTCACTCTTTGGTTCTTCACTCTTTGGTTCTTCACTCTTTGGTTCTTCACTCTTTGGTTCTTCTTCAATAGGTTCTTCCACATCAATAATATGATTTTCAGATTCAGCATCAACCGTTTTTACAAATTTTTCTTCATTCTCATCAACGTCTCTGACTTCATCAGAAGTTTTACCAGCTTCCTCAACAAAATTGTCTTGAACATTAACAACATTAGAAACAGTTACAGCAGAATTCTCAGCACTAGCAATTTTAATCGATTGATCAATAACATCCGCAGTATCATTAACAGGGACAGTTTCTGTTATGGAGTTATCAATTTCTGTAGTAATTTCAGTTTGATCAATAAAAGGATTTTCTATGAAAGATTCATCAACATATGCAATTGAGCTGGGTTGAACAAGAGCTTCATCATTAGCAACAACATCATTAGTGACAGTTTCGGTAAAATCATTAGAAATTTTAGCAGCTGCATTTTCAATTTCATCTTGTACATCAATTTGAACGTTTTGTGTCTTTAAAGTTGTTTCTTCTTTTCTTGAATAATTATCAATTTTTTCTTCAACTTGCTTTTCACAAGAACCATCAGATTTCTGTATATCGTTAAAAAAACCTTCCTTCCTATTTTCTTCATCTAATCTATTCTTCATAATATTCAAAGATTCATCTTGATCAATCGTTGAGCCTGAATAAACAGCATATCTATTGATAGGTTTTCTTTTTGATGATGCCATTGGAGGTGAAATATTTTTGTGAGTTAAGAGAGGTAAGCTTGATACAGGTGGTGGTGGTGCAGATGAAGTAGTCGATGGTGGTGGATTTGCAGAAACTGGTAAAGATACTGAAGGTGGTAATGAAACAACAGGTGATTTAGGTTTGGCAGATGATAAAGATGAAACAGGTGGTAAAATATCTTTTTCAGTAGATGAATAATCCCTAATTAATTCTTCATTCATCATATCATTAAAATTCGTGTTTGAAACAGGAACTGGTGCTGAAATTGGAATTGGTGAATATTTATTGGTAAAGGATGGGGTAATCGGTGGGACGTTAGAAACAGCTGGAAAAGAAGCATGAGTTTCAGGTTTTTGAACTGCAGCATTTGTTGGAGCATACTTGTTGGTTTGGTGTCCTCTTGGTGAATTTTGAGTCGGTGGAACTCTAACAGGTGGAACCTGGTTATAAAGACCATTTTCATTAGCAATATTCAAGGTTGATGCTGATTTACCAAAAGTTGCACCCGATTCCATTGTCGCGTTTGTAGCATTAGATTCATATCTACCAGCAACAGGTGGAACTGGTGCATATTGATTTGATGAAAGTTCATTCAATGATGATTTATGATTCAATGAATGATATTTATTACCATTTTTCATATAATTTGGCTCACTTGGTGGCATAGCATAATTTGGTGGAATACGGTTATTATTATACGATTGATTAACAGATGTACCAAAATTTGAATTATTGATATGTTGCTTAACATCATTGAGATCTAAAGAAGATGAAGTTCTCGAAATAGGAGCTGGAGAAGTGAATTTAGAAAATACACCCTCAGTTTTCTTTTCAGCTTGAGGTAATTCTTCACCAGCAACAAATTTATTAAATGATTTATCTAATGTTGTCCAGACTTTATCTAATTGTGGTCGACTTAATCTCGAACTTAACCAACCTGAATGAACTTGAGATAATCTATCGCATAAATTCTCATATAAAGATAATGTAATTGGATCACAGAAAATAGTTTTTGATGTGATTAAAGTTTGTGCTGCATCAATATATTTCTTAGCTTCAGTAACTAAACCAACATCTGCAAGATAACCAGCGTGTGCAACTCTTGATGTAATCATATGTGGGAAACCACTAGCAAAGTTAGGTGGATGATTACCAGATGATAATAAAACAAAGTCATAAATTTCATTTATAATTAGATCATTAATTGAAGTTGGGATTGAATTTATACTCTGATGGGGAATTGATGTGCCAGATAAAATTTGTAAAAGTTTTGCATGTAAACTATAACCAGCCTTAAGTAAAAGGTTACTAATAAAATTCAAAGTTCTCCCATATTCTAAATTATCCATCATTATGAATGGAATAACAATCTTGTAGTTTTCCACAATCCAACTTTCCTTTCCAACAAAATTGTCCAAAGTAAATGATCCGTTTGTAGTTGATTGGATGAAAAAGCTTAAGTCATGACCCAATGAGTTTTGTGGAAGCATCTTTAATGAGTATAGTTTTATGACTTGATTGAAGGCTATTGAACCCATCAAATTTGAAATTAATAGAGCCATAGTCCAGTCACTCTGAGCAAGAGCAAATTCTAAAGCAGACTTTTTGTTTCCAACTTCTAACATATCATGGATAGTTTTCAACCCAGTGTCATTTAAAGCAAAAGAATTGAATGGTTTATCAGCATTAAAATTTTGAGTAATTCTAGTTAATTCGAGGATGTCAAATGCATTACTTCCAGCATCATGAAGACTCAATGATGGATTCAAAATAGTTGCAATGCTTTTCACATATTCAGTATTAAAGAAGTCTCCTGGTTTTGTAATTCTATCAACCATTTCCTTCAAACATTTCCAAATAAGCTCTTCAACATCTGATAGTTTTTCATTTTCATTGGAAAGGTTTAATTTATCTTCAATCCACTTACTAACAACTTTAGCTTTAGTTTTATTTTTAACCAATGGTCCGGGATATGTAATGAGATCTGAATCCTTTTTAATAACATTTTTAATATCAACAATATTGATATTTGCAATAACGTTATTGTATGAATCATATGTTGGGATCAAAGAAGCAACTTTGTTTTCAGCTGAAAAACTAAATAATGGCCATTGTCTTCTAACCAAATTTTCTGGATTGATAACCACAGGTGCAGGTGTAAAAGTATTAACTGGTATTGGATGTTTACCAGATATAGGTGGTGCTGCAGAAGCTTTTCGAGTGTTCATTGAGGTAGCATTACTTGTAACAATGTTAGAACCATACAAATCATTCAAAGATGAAATAGATTGCCTATTTCTGGCTGCACTTTTGCTTTTCAAATTAGCGTGAGGTGTAACAGATAGATTTTGATGTTTGTTAACTATTGGTTGAATATTTGAAGCCGGGAAATGAGATACATTTGGAGAATACTTGTTTAGTGGTTGGTTATTTATCTTTTCTTGGGTTCCTTGTGAAAAAGTAGGGCGATTTGGTTGAAATGGTGAAGTAAATCCATCACCATTGCTGAAATTTCCTGAAGATGGCGGAATAACAATACTTGGCTTTTGAGGAACTGGAACTAAATTAGCTTTGATCTCATCAGGGTCAACAGTAATTTTTGAAATACTTCTAACATGTCCACCTACAGTTGCAGGAGCATATGGGTTGGTTGATTTTTTAAGAACAGGTGGTTCACTATTAAATTTTGAATTTTGGTTAAATGAATTTGTTGAATCAGTACTTAATGAATTCATGGAATATGCAAAAGCTGTTGGTGCATGATGTTGTGTTGCTAAATGAGGTATCGGTGGTGTACTTGAAACGGGAGGGTTCATTAAAGATGATGCTTTTTCTATTGATTCGTATCTATTGACTTTTGGTGTGACAGTCAAAGGTACTTTAGGTTGGACAACAGGAAGTTCTGCAAAAAATGAACCTACTTTACCACTGACAGTTGAATTTGACCTTGATGATTTAGAACTGACGTTGATATTGGAATTAATAGCTGATGGTATAGGTGAATATGGAATCTTTGAAGCACTTCCAACTGGTGGAGGTGGGACAAATGAATGATTTTGTTGAAATGGTGAAGATGGTCGTTGTACAGGGGGGTATTTACTAGAGTTTGCAATCTCCTTGTACAAATTGGTACTAACTTTTCTAGATATGGTATGTTCCTTCTTCGGAAACAGATCTTGTGGAAAGTCATACGCATCTGATTTCTTTTTCTCTTGCTTCAATTCTTTTACTAATTTTTGGTTAAAGCTGCCAAAATCTGGTTGAGTGTTCGTTAAAATCTTAGGTTGTAGAGCTTGAGGAATAAATGAGTTCTGAACAGGTGGAGTTTGATCAGAAACTGTGCTCTTAAAGTTAGAAACAGATGTTTGATTTAGTAATGGAGGCGCATAATTGTTTTGAGGAGTATAATTATGTTTTGCTGGTTGATACTTTGAAACTTGTGCTGGTTGTTCATTATTCAAAGCTGTATTATCCATTTGTGAATTCTCAACAAGAATTTTATTTGCATCATTACTAGGCTGTTGGTCATCATCATCATCAAGTAAGTCATCATCCATAATATCGTCTAACAAAATATCATCATCCTCAGCAAGGAAATCAAAATTATCTTCAGCGGGTTCGGTATCTGTATTTTTTGAATTTTCAACATTGGTATCATCTGCTAATTCCTTCAAGAAATCATCATCATCATTCAATTCTGCATTTAAATCTTCTGAAATCAAAATTTCATCTTTAGTTTCTGGAAGTTCTGCTTTATTTACTAGATTTTGAAAGACCTGATCTGTATTTTGAGAAGATAATTGTGCAAAAAATGAATCTTCATCGTTATTAGAATTTTCTTTATCTTCAAGTTGTGAGAAGGTGGTTGGTTCTTCAGTTTCCAAAACATCTTGAGAAGCAGTTTTATTCCACGGCATGATTTCATCTTTAGAATTATCATTGAAAAAAAGAGTTTGTTCTTCAGTCTTTACAACATCATTAGTGGTATTATTATTCCATGGCATGATCTCATCTTTTGAATTATCATTAAAAAAAACACCATCAAAGTCTGCATCTTCTGCCACCACAGGTTCTGTTTGCAATCTTTCTTCTTGAGGTGAGTTTGTTGAATCAATAGTTTTGATATCAGAATTTAACTCTTTATTCAGATGTTCTTCTTCATTAGGGGTTTCTGAAATATCAATTGCTTCTGGTTTCTCATATAATACAATATCTTGATCAAATACTTCAGGATTTGTTTCATGTACACTATGTTCAAAAGATTGTGCTGTAATTTCTTTATCTAAATCAGCGTTGGATTCTAATAATAATGTTTTCTTCTCTGTATCTTCAGTTGGTAATTCAGTGTCAACAATTTCTTGGATATTCTCCGCATTTGAAGCATCATCAGCTATTGCCCGTTCAATCTCTTGGGTATTGATTTCATCATCAGCTGGATCTGTAAAACGTGATTCTAAAATTGCATTTTCAATTATTTCATCTTTTGGAATTAACTCGTTGTTCGAACCAGCATTTTGAACATATTCATTGATTAATTCTTCTTCATTAGAATCAGCTAACTCTTCTTCGACTCTAGTTACATCTGTTTGTTCAGAAATTTCATTATCGGTTTGAATGATTTGTTGTTCAAACTCTTCATTAGTGATTGCATTGGAATCATCAAAAGGATTAACATTTGCATCAATTTCAGCATTGATTTCTTCGGCAATTAATTGTTTAGCTTCAGAATCATTCAATTCAGTAGTATTTTCATCAATTGAGTCAGCATTAACTTCAACTGCATCATTATCATTGGTATCAGGAATGACGTGTTGATTTGGTTGATTTGAATTGTTATTTTTAGAATTCTTCTTTTTGTTTTTAGACCTCGGTCTCTTCGATTTACCAGCCATATTTTATATTTATTAAGAAATATGAAGCCCGATAAGTCTTTTAGTTGGTGTATAAGTCCAGAAGAGAATAAAAATTCAAAGATCCTCCTAGAAATGCCCTTTTGTGTTATGGATCTGAAATACATGGACACTTCATGAGATCAAAAAGTGAATTTTAGGTACCGAATGAAAGGTGTACGGATAAAATATATTTTTTCACTTTGAAATATTTTTTAATCATGAATCCCTATCAAATTTTTATAATTTCAAATTACTAAAAGTTAGCTTTTGTTAGTGAAAAGGAACCAACGTTCACCATATTCGTCTGATAGTAATTAACAATGGCAAAAGGTCCTAAAACCCATCAAAAATTACCTTCTGAAAAGGAAAGATTTGTTCAATGTTGTGGTGATATTTCCTTAGAATTAGTTTCATCTTTAGGAACATCAAAAGAAGTGAATTTAAATGGTATAATTATCAAATATGCTAAGAAATATAAACTTAAACAACAACCACGTTTGACTGATGTTATCAGTTCAATTCCAGATCAGTATAAAAAGTATTTATTACCAAAATTAAAGGCAAAACCAGTCCGTACTGCTTCAGGTGTTGCAGTTGTTGCAGTTATGTCTAAACCACATAGATGTCCACATATTGCATATACTGGTAACATTTGTGTCTATTGTCCTGGTGGTCCAGATTCTGATTTTGAATATTCAACTCAATCTTATACGGGTTATGAACCAACATCAATGAGAGCTATTAGAGCAAGATATGATCCTTATGAACAAGCTAGAGGTAGAATTGAACAATTGAGACAATTAGGTCATAGTATTGATAAAGTTGAATACATTATTATGGGTGGTACTTTTATGTCATTACCGAAAGATTATAGAGAAGAATTTATTGTTCAATTACACAATGCTTTAACCGGTTATAATGGTACTGATTTGGATGAAGCGGTTGCATTTTCTCAACAATCACAAACTAAATGTGTTGGTATAACGATTGAAACAAGACCAGATTACTGTACAGAAACTCATTTAGATGATATGTTACGTTATGGTTGTACTAGATTAGAATTAGGTGTTCAATCTGTTTATGAAGATGTTGCAAGAGATACCAATAGAGGACATACTGTCAAAGCAGTTTGTGAAACATTTGCTTATGCTAAAGATGCAGGTTATAAAGTCGTCTCTCATATGATGCCTGATTTACCAAATGTTGGTATGGAAAGAGATTTAGAACAATTTAAAGAATACTTTGAAAATCCTGCATTTAGAACTGATGGTTTGAAAATTTATCCAACTTTAGTTATTAGAGGTACTGGTTTATACGAACTTTGGAAAAACGGTTTGTACAAATCATATAACGCAAATATGTTAATTGATTTAGTTGCGAGAATTATGGCATTAGTTCCACCTTGGACAAGAATTTATAGAGTTCAAAGAGATATCCCAATGCCTTTGGTCACCTCTGGTGTTGAAAATGGTAATTTAAGAGAATTGGCATTAGCTAGAATGAAAGATTTTGGTACATCATGTCGTGATGTGAGAACTAGAGAAGTTGGTATCCAAGAAGTGCATCATAAAATTCAACCTGATCAAGTTGAACTGATAAGAAGAGATTATTATGCTAACGGAGGTTGGGAAACCTTCCTTTCTTATGAAGATCCTAAACAAGATATTCTTATTGGTTTACTTCGACTAAGAAAAGCTTCAAAGAAATACACATATAGAAAAGAATTCAAAGGTCAACAAACGAGTATTGTTAGAGAATTACATGTTTATGGTTCTGTTGTTCCATTACACTCTAGAGATCCAAGAAAATTCCAACATCAAGGTTTTGGTACTTTACTTATGGAAGAAGCTGAAAGAATTGCAAGAGAAGAACACGGCTCTTCAAAAATTAGTGTTATTTCTGGTGTTGGTGTCAGAAATTATTATAGAAGATTGGGTTACGAACTGGATGGTGTTTATATGTCTAAATCCATCTAATAGTATGTGTTTTTAAAACAATTTTCCATGTACATTACAAAATTATATCTATTCTTCACAAAAATTATCACATTATATGCACTTGATGATTGATTTTATACATCCTTATAATGTTTATATAGTATTTAATTTTCGTTACTAAACTTTTTGAAACTTTTCTATAAAAATATAATTTTCAAACGATTGATTTCGTTTTATTCTCTATAACTGTGAATCTAAGACTTAACTGATTCATCAATATCAAATGATGGTTCAATTGATCCACAAATTTTCGAATACTCGTTTAACTTTTCTAATGTTAATTCTTGTTCACCAGTAACAAATAATCTCCATTGAGTACCTGGAATTGAAACATTAGCCTTTGATCTCTCAAAATACCATTTATTCACAGGATTGTTTTTTCTTGATCTCCATAACAATTCATTTTTGAAGTTATTTAACATTGCTTTAAATACAATATCAGCTATTCCTGGTATACCCTGTTTCTTTTTGATGACAGCAAATTTATCAAGGTAAGCAACAGAACCATGTTTTGAGTCTTCCCAAGTGATAATTGCACCCCCTTCATAATCACCGGATATAATCAAACCTGCAACTCTTTTATTTATTCTATTAAGGTAATGATTCATATTCAGATCCCTACCAAAGGAATCATCCATCAAAAATTTAAGCTTCTTTAAGTCTATTTTACCAAGTTTATCCATTTCAATTAAATCTAAACCTTTTTTAGGATCTTTATCAAAAAATGTTGTGATGGACATACCTTTTTTAACGATAGTGGTATTTAACTGTGGTGTCCTACGTAACGAAACTGGTAATGATGAAGATATAGTGGGACGGTCTGTAAGTATGTTAAATATAATAGGGTTTGTTTCTTTTCCTACTTGTTTCTCTTCTTCTCTTGTTGACATCTCAACAGTTGTTAACATACCAGTAATGTTAGGAGATCTCTCAAGTAATTGATTCATCTCATTTAAATTTGATAAATGAATAGATCTCTGTTCATCGGTTAATTTCAATTTAGTTGTAATTTCTTCCGTGATATCATCATACTCTTGTAATAAATTAACTAAAACATGACTACCTTTTGATCTTTCAATACTTGGAAACCCACCTGTGTGTCCAATAAAAACAACTTTTTCAACTGATAACAAACCTTTAAAATCTTTTTCTTCTAAACATTTGACAATTGCATTCGTCAATTCAAAACCTTGAATGCATGTTCTTTCAAGTGATTTTGATTTAACAACTATTGGTGATATAATAGGTATTATTCCTGACATCAGTGGAACTCCAATCATTTCAGGTATAACTGTAGTCAACTTACCTTCTGCATCCATATCAAAACATCCTTGGACAATTCTAGAAGGTAATACTTCACCAAAATTTTCAAGTAGTTGCTCAAGCTTTGATTCGATATACAGCTCTTTCTCTTTTTCAATCGTAGAATTACAACTATTTAACAAATCGCCATCAATGATTATTAGTGGACTGGCACCTAAACTCATGGCCTTACGTAAAACGACTGCTAAGTTTTGCATTTGATCATCAGACCATTGATCTAAGTTTTTTATTCTTAATGCACATACTCTGATAGTTTGTGTAGATTTAATGTCATTTGATGCATTATCACTACTTATGTTGTTCGGCGAATGTTCGAGACCTATTTCATGATTGTTATTAGATGCATTATCACTCAAAATATTATCAATGTATGATGAATAACCTTCATTCGTCACCATTTGTGATTCATTGTCATCCAAATTTATGAGTTTATGTTTATTTTTGTAGATATCATTATCATCAAGTATTCTATATTTTGTAAGATAATTTCGAGCCTCTCTTTTAGTTGCGGTGGAGTTTAAAATTGTAAGAATAAGTTCATGTTTTTCCATTGATAACTTACGATGTTTTCGTAAATTGGAAATTTTCACAAAATTTGGTTGGAATAATGAAAGTTCTTCATCAGATATCGTGCTAAGTATTCTTTTAAATGTGTCAAAGTTAGTGATTTTTTTCACTTGAATATATCTCGGTATATTTCGCAATAACATTTTGCTAATTTCAAACCTAAAAACTTTTAATAAAATAGATCAAAATTGCTATCGTATAACCACAAAATGATGATTTAGAAAGAAAATATATGTCAACAGGATGAAAACCCCGCTTAAAAAGATTGAACAAATCATTGATTCGTAGATTGAAATAAACTTCAAAAATAATCAAAATTAAGCGCGATTACCCGATTAGGTACTTTTTCGGAAATTTTAACGGCGGCGGTGACACATAATCCGTTTTGACCCTTCGATCATATTTTACAATTACTGAAATTATTGGCTGATTTTATGAATAAAAAAAAGTTTATAAACCTTTATAATACATGTATATGTCATTGAACTACTTGATAAACAAAATTATTTCTCCTTCTTACTTTCTGCTAAGTATTTATCAATAGCTGCAATTCTTTCACCTAATGTTGGGTGATTATATTCTTTAGCAGAATAGAGACCATCAACGACTAAACTTGAAAGATTTTCTTTATGTAAATTAACTAAAGAAGTTTTTAAATCATCAGAAAGACCTTGCTGTGCAGCAAATTTATCTGCTTGGTATTCGTAAGTACGTGTAACTAAATTCATGAAAAATTCCATAGCAGCATCCAATGGTTTTAAAACATCACCAAATAATAAGAAACCTATCATAACTGGCATTTCCTTGATACCATTAGGTAAACCAAAACCAAATGAATTGTAGAAGGATCTATTTCTAATAAAAACTGAGAAAATAGTGAAAATCATAAACATATGGAGTTCACCGATTACCATCAACTTAGTTGTATGATTTAATTTCCAATGGCCGATTTCATGACCTAAAACAGCAACAACTTCTTCTTTAGTTGAATGGTGGATCAAAGTATCATATAAAACAATTTGCTTAGAACCCCACGGTAAACCCATGAAATAAGCATTTGAATGACCAGAACGTTTAGAACCATCAATGACATATAATTTATCTAATGGAAATTCATTAGCCTTAGCTAACTTTTCAATAGCAGTCTTTAATTCACCGTCTTCTAAAGGTTCTAATTTGTTGAATAATGGTTGAATGAATTTTGGATAAACAATAATGAAGAAAATTTGAACAGCAAATAAGAAAACGGATAAGTAATACATAAATGAATCACCAAACATGTACATGATTTTCAAAAATGCAGCTAAAATTGGACCACCTAAAACACATGTTAATAAAAATTGTTTAATAGTATCAGAAATCCATAATTTAATAGTTAACTTATTGAAACCGTATGATTCTTCAAGAACGAAATTATTATAATACTTAACAGGAATACTTAAAACAATTGAAATTGACATGAATAAACCCATAAAAACCAAACTTTGAGAGATGACACTATTTTGCACAATAGAAGAGATTGAAGGAATCAAAGTTGCAAGACTATTTAAAATTGAAGCTGATTTATTCCAAACTAATGGTAAAACATCGTATTTTAATAATAATAAATTTTCAAATAAATCATAAGCACCTGTAAAAATTGAAAACTTCAATTTTGATAAACTGTATTTACTTGATTTAATGATTGTTTCAGAATCGATCTTGTAATTTGTTAATTCTTTTGGAATTTTATCACCATTTTTTTCTACACATTTAATTTGACGGTATTTAACATAGGTATCGAAAAGAAAATTTGAAACCGTGAAACCAATAATCAAAGACTTCCAGTTGAAACCTTGACAGTCCATCAAAGTTCTTGCACTTTCCATGAAAGAAATCATTGCTGGTCAATGAAACGAAGAAGAAGGGCAAAAAAGAAGTCAAATTAATGTGGTGAACACAAGATTTGCATGTTGAATATTTTATTACGCGATCTTGCTATAAAGCATTACGTGGAGCTTTCAAATTCACTGTACAATTCTACTGGAATAAATAAGAATCAACAATAAATAAATCTTTTCTTAAATTAAAAATATAAAAAGAGACACTTAGAGATATAAATAAATCACTAGGGATAGGAATAAATAATCATAAATAAATAAAAAATCATAGTAACGTGAATGTTTTTATTCTTCTATTCAAAAAAGAATTTGGTTTTTTTTTCTATTCTAAAAACTTTGTTTAAGAAGTTTAACAACAATCAATCACAGATTTGATGCTTAGTTAGCTTCAGAAGCAATTTTTTCTGCTTTAGCGATAACATCTTCGATACCACCAACCATATAGAAAGCATTTTCTGGTAAGTGATCGTATTTACCATCAAGGACATCTCTGAATGAAGTAATAGTTTCTTCTAATCTAACAAGCTTACCTGGAATACCAGTGAAAACTTCTGCAACTGAGAAAGGTTGGGAAAGGAATCTTTGGATCTTTCTTGCTCTTTCGACAGTTAATTTATCTTGTTCAGATAATTCATCCATACCTAAAATAGCAATAATATCTTGTAAAGATTTATATGCTTGTAAAGTTTCTTGAACTTGAGTTGCAACAGTATAATGTTCTTGACCAACAACAGCAACATCTAATAATCTTGATTTAGAATCTAATGGATCGACAGCTGGGTAAATACCTAATTCAGAAATACCTCTAGATAAGACAGTGGTTGCATCTAAGTGGGCGAAAGTAGTAGCTGGAGCAGGATCGGTTAAATCATCAGCTGGGACATAAACAGCTTGGACAGAGGTGACAGAACCCTTCTTGGTAGTAGTAATTCTTTCTTGTAATAAACCCATATCAGTTGCTAAAGTTGGTTGATAACCGACAGCGGAAGGAATTCTACCTAATAACGCAGAAACTTCGGAACCAGCTTGGGTGAATCTGAAAATGTTATCGATGAATAATAAAACATCTTGACCTTCTTCATCTCTGAAATATTCAGCAATGGTTAAACCAGTTAAAGCAACTCTTGCTCTAGCTCCTGGAGGTTCATTCATTTGACCGAAAACTAAGGCGACCTTTGATTCACCTTCTAAGTTAATAACACCAGTTTCTTTCATTTCTCTGTATAAATCGTTACCTTCTCTGGTTCTTTCACCGACACCAGTGAAAACTGAGAAACCACCATGAGCCTTAGCAACATTGTTAATTAATTCTTGAATGAAAACGGTTTTACCGACACCAGCACCACCGAATAAACCAATCTTACCACCTCTAGCATATGGAGCTAATAAATCGACAACTTTAATACCGGTTTCTAAAACTTCAGCTTCAGTGGATTGTTCAACGAAAGCAGGTGGATCTTGATGAATTGGTCTTCTTTCCTTACATTCAACAGGACCTCTTTCATCGACTGGATCACCAGTGACGTTTAAAATTCTACCTAAAGTACCTCTACCGACTGGGACAGAGATTGGAGCACCAGTATCGTTAACTGGTTGACCTCTGACTAAACCTTCAGTACCATCCATGGCAATAGTTCTAACAGTGTTTTCACCTAAATGT
The DNA here is from genome assembly GCA_030062975.1 of Pichia kluyveri. Taxonomy (NCBI): domain Eukaryota; kingdom Fungi; phylum Ascomycota; class Pichiomycetes; order Pichiales; family Pichiaceae; genus Pichia; species Pichia kluyveri. The sequence goes on along the minus strand of CP125799.1, from coordinate 689,776 downwards.
TGAGCAACTTCTAAAACTAATTTGTTACCATCGTTTTCCATAACTAAAGCATTTAAAATTGGTGGTAATTGACCTTGTTCGAATTGGACATCGACAACGGCACCAATAACGGACCTATAATAGATAAAAAGTAATGATAATTATGTTAGTATTTTAGTTCATTTATATGAGAGAGGAATGCTAATAATTGATTGGTTGATATTCATTATATTGAATTGACCAATTGCGCGAAATTTTTCCTTGTGGTGGAAAATTCGACGAAAATGGAAAAATTTGGATTTCAATATGAAAGAAAGCTAAACCCGTTATTGGCGAATCATGATGAATAGATGTTAAATGGTAATATACTAAAGATTGATGTAGAATGTAGATTGAATGTAAAATATCATAATTTAATTGAGATGAATCAAGTTTTATTTAAAAAAATATAACCACAATAAAAACCGACTAAACAATGATATTTCCAATTCAAACTAGTTCCAACTAATCTGTTTAATTATCGTGTAATCAATTAGCAAACATTGTGGATTGTAGAAATTATAATGAGTAAATCATAATGAAAGAAAAATTAATACTTACTTGACTTTACCGACAGCTGGTGCTGCAGTAGCTAAACCTCTGTTTAATGCTAAGTTAGCCTTAGCAGCCTTTAAGGCAGTTCTTGATGAAGTGGCAAATAATCTAGCAACCATCTTGTTTAAGTGAGAGCTATAGAATGTAGCGATGTAGAAAGAATGAAATCAAAACGAAAAGGAGCAAGAGGAAACTAAATTCATAGGACAAAATAAGCAGTAAAGTAAATTGAAAGCGACAAGTTCCATTGAAAAGTGAAAGAACGCCTTTGAAAAATTGAATTTTGCCAACACCACTGAAAAAAACTCCCCATGGCTACCCATCATTCGCGCCCACCAATTTTATTTATTACTGCCCATAAAATTCCCCAGCAGCTGAACTCTGTCACTCTCGCGTACGGGCAAACAAGGATGCTTTTTTATTGGCCAACTTTTACAGCATGTTTTCAGTGGGGGCTCAAAGCGCACTTGCCTATTACGGTAGCTTTTTATGTCTACTTTGGGAAGTAGCTATATGGTATTACAAGTAGTGATTATATTGTTTATAAAGAATTGTTATTCATATTCATATTTATACACACAAACTACTCTCCCACTAGTCTACTGACACTGATAACTCTTTCCTTTTCACTTGCATTCAAATTTTGTAACTCTTTGGAGAAACATCCCATGCAGAATACACATTGTCCAAAAGCATTATTTTCATTATGCAGTAGTTCAAGTGCAGAGTAGACTTGTTCCTTGGCACGATCATCATTTCCATTGTCGTCTTTATCTTCGTTTATTTCAATTGTTTCCTCTCTTTTACGACGAGATGATCTTCTCTTTCTTGTGTGTCCTTCATCCGTTTCTGCTTTGCCGCTTTCTCTAGCTTCCCTAATTATTGCTTCCCATTCACTTTCCTTATCTCTGTAATTATTATCAGTTTTAATTTCTAATTCAAATTCAGTTTTCAATTCCTTTTGTTCCTCCTGTTTATTAACTTCTTTCACCACAATTTTCCTTCCTTTCATGCAATCTTTATAAATATCCACAACCATCCATTGAAAATGAACTCTGGTTTTGCAATCACAACAAACACGATCCTCAAGTTCTTCATCTTCTTCTTCATCTTCTTCCTCCTTAATTTTGTTATCCTCTTTTTTAATTATTTTCCTTTCTTTCAGATAATCAACAATCTTTACTTTTTCAACTTTATTCAATAGTTCACTAAATTCCTCATCCTTATAAATTTCTTGGAATTTTGCAATCTCTTCATTATACTGATTTTTAACCCATTCAACTAATTCTCCAATTTGATTAAAAGTAATCCCGGTATCTTCCATCCATTCCCTTTGGCACTGTTCATCCTGTAAATCAATGTATATTTTCTTCAATAATTTAAACGTATCAAACACACATTCCTTACCAACTTTTTCATAATCCTTAATAGCAGTTGTACTATAAGGTATCCATAATGGTAATGTGAAATTAACTGCTTCGTTAACATTAAATCCATAATTAAATCCTGAATGATAAACTTTTGGGAATGTTATAATAAATTCACCTGGTCTTTGAATTGTTTCATAGATTGGAATTTTATCAGTATCATCTAATTCATTTAATTCATTTGGTGAAATCATGCTAACCAATTGATGCATTAAATCACGTTGTTTAGCTTCATATTCTGGTGCAATATTATTGATTATTTTATCGAATTTCTCACAATCTTTATTTGCAATTCCATACCATTTCTTTGGTGCTCCTAAATGTGAATAATTGGCTGATAATGTATAATGATCTTCCTTATGCCAACAAAATGTAGATAATGGACCACCAACATATATCCAAGGAATTGACATACCAGATATTCCTTCAGGTTTGACTTCAGATGATTCTACCTCTGATCCGGTTTCATCATTTAAACTTTTACAAACATATTCAAGCAAACTACCCTTGGCAAATGGTAATTTAGTTAAATTCCATTCATCGTCAATATATTTATCATCTTCATTATTATTACTTATACTATCCTTATTTGGGAATCCTGATAGTTCTCCTGGAACTTTACTATTTATGTCGGCACCATATCTAATTTTTAGTTTTGATGATTTCGGTATCCGTATAGTACCATTAGTCAAATGCCAGAAAAGTTTCTCTACTGAAACTTCACTGAATTTATGATTACCTTTTCCATCTTCTATCACTTCTAACTGCAATTTATCATTCAAATTATGATTTCTTAAATAATTATAAAACTCATTCTCCCAATCTTTACAGTATTTTGAAAATTCATTTAATGAAAATTTATTTGCAAATTCTTCTTCAAATCCATAATCAGCATAAATACTCGTAGAACCAACGAGACATTCATTACAAAACCAATCAAACTTTGGCACTTTAGCTAACCTATATGACAAACAATCCATATGGAAACCTCTTGAACATCCATCACATATTAACGTACGTTCAGGTGAATGTGCACTAAAGCAAATCACGCATGTTTCATCCAATGATTCTGGTGATATTATATCTGGTGGTGTTATCGGATCAGATGATGGGATATTGTTTATCGGTGTAGAGAATTGAGAATTTTCAAAAGTTGAAGGTTTTTCAGTAGGTGGAGTTAATAGTTGGGTATTAAGGGTATCATGTAACTTTCTACGTTTATTAGAACTTTCAGCATTTTTCATCCTAGTATTGCTTATTCTTGTTTTCATTCTTTCTAACTTTTTAAAGTTTTGTGGTTGCACTAATAAAGCAGCTGGGGATATTAATAATTTCTGTAAAGTTTTGTGAGATACTTCAGGTGGTAATACAGAATCATCAAATTTCTTCTTCTCCTTTTCATCGCCATGATTATCATTCAATCTAAGTGTTTGTGATAAATATTTACAGTAAAGACTCAATTTTTTCAAAAGATCTCTATCATCATCCATTATTTTATAAAACCATTTTCTGGTTTCTTTACTTATAAAAATATCATGGATATGGACCTTGCCTCCATCATTTGTTCTGAACCAACCATTAAGATGAGAGTCTAAATCATACTTGGATAATTTATAATCATTTGATACACCTAAACATAAATCATCATCAACGGGGAATGGATCTATGCCCTTTGACGTTAAAAAGCAATTAAAACCTTCAACAAAGCAAGCTCTTGATCTATTTCTTAAATTTAGTTCATGTAATTTTTGAATTCTTGTATGAAACTTAAAACTATCCCAATCAAGTGAAAATCTAGGTTCCCAACCTTTTGGTGGAACAACTTTCAAAATTCCGAAATTTTCTCCAAGTTTAATATTTTCAGGTTTTGAGAGGTATTTAATAGGATGTTTAAACTCCTCGTTTGTTGGATGAAGTTCAGGTACTTGTCCTAGTTTACCTATTTTAGATATATTTCCCATCGACATTATTTATTTACCAAATTAACTATTGACTTGTATAATTAAAATGGACCCTCGGGATAATTAGATTAAAGAAACGGTGTGAAATGGAAGCTTATCCTACAAAATTTATGATGAAATTCATGATAATTGATTTCGCTGTCACCTTAGTAGGATGAAACGACTTTTTCTTATCTATTACTCTGGTTTTTGGAAGGATTATAGAGAGTTTATAGATGGTTACATCGTACTTATTATATAATCTGTAGCGCAACAGAGAGATTGAAACAGTAGTCATACGTCGTACTACTGTATTACAAGAATAATACACGTATAAATAACATGGGGTGTGAAGTTAACTTTTAAGTCATAACAACAAGTATACACTCTATACCCACCAATGTAGAGGTATCAAGCTTTAGCTCTTGTTACTATTATCATTACTTATTACTATTATACTCCTATATTATTAGTAAAGAAACAAAGTAACTGAAACTTCATCAGTTGCTTAACTCCGTGTCGCTTAGAAATTTGATCCCATGAAAATTTAAAGCTTTTTATTTTCAGAGTTTAAACACGTTAACCATTGATCTTAAAGTTGAATAACTTCTAATCAAACAACCAATATGGCATTATTCTCATCAAACGTTCTATTATCAGGAAGAATCTTATTATTCTCTTACATAGCATATTATCTGATTGTTTCTCCGAAAACTGTTCTTGAATATTCAGGTGTTCTGGTTCTATCCTCTTCAATGAACTTACCATTATTAATGGTGAATGAAAAATCTCCAATCTATGCAACTATTGGTGTTCTTATGATCTCTCTTATTTTGAGTGATGCTGCACCATTAATTGAAGGTAATACAGCTTATTTTGAATCTGCAGTGTTTGCAAGATTATTATTCTTTTTCGGTTTATGTGCTTATTGTTATTTAGGTGATTGGGTTGTCCTTTGTAATAGTGTTGTTTTCAGTTATAGTTTTATTGAAGTTTGGTTTGGTATATTGACATTCTCCACATTAAAAGAGGAAAAATATGCTAGAGAGAAAGCTGCTATGGTTAAAGAAAGTGAATATAGACAAAAATTTGAAAGAGGTGAATTAGAAGAGGAAGAAGCTGACAAATATGAAGAAAAATTGAAAGAAGCAGAATATCAAAAGATTATGAGTGAATTCAAGAACTAGTTTAGGCTGGTTCAATTTGATATACCCTTTGCTAATTATATTTTGATTAAATGTTTTATAAATTATGATATGTAAATATAAAATAAAATAAAATAAATCTATTTCTTACCAAGACTTGATGCAATATTTGCAGCTTCTTCAACAGCTCTTGAGATTGATCCTCTGATACCTTTATCCTCTAAAACCATAAGACCACCAATTGTAGTTCCACCAGGGGTACAAACCATACTCTTTAAAGCTTCAGGATGTTGACCACTCTCTAATACCATTTTTGCAGTACCTTCCATAACTTTTGCTGCACACTTTTTAGCAGTTTCATATGGAATACCCATACGAACACCACCTTCAGCCAATGCTTGCATCATTAATAAAACAAATGCAGGACCTGAACCAACTAATGAAGTTGCAGCATCCATATTTTTTTCAGGTAATTCCATTGCCATTCCAACAGTATCAACAATTTTCATTATAGAATCTCTAGTTGAATCAAATTTAGAATCTTGTAAATCATTTGAGAATGAAACGATTGCTGTACCACAACCATATTTAGCTGGTGTATTGGTCATAACTCTTGCAATATATGAAGTTCCACTAACATTTTGTAATTGTTCAATAGTCCAACCTGCTAATAATGAAATAACTATCTTATCACTATTCAATGCACTTTTAACACTATCAATAATAGCTTGACACATGTAAGGTTTACAACCTAAAATGATGACATCTGCTTCTTCAACTGGTTTAACATTATCTTTACCAAAAGTAGCAATTACTGATTCACCATATGTTGTTTGTAAACGTTGTGCTGATGATTCAGATCCTGTACAACAATAAATTTTACCTGGAAATGGACTTGGTTTGGATGCTAAAATTGCTGATAAAACAGCAGATCCCATAACACCAGCACCTAAAACTGTAAGTGTATAACCTTCGTTGATAGACATTCTTTCCTTGTTGAAACTTAAAAGATTCTTGATGTTAGTATTCTATAATATTCCAATGAATCAATTCTAATGCTTTGATGTAGTCAACTTCTCAGTTATCTCAACTTCCCTGAAATTTGACAAGTTGTCTCGGGAGGGAAACTTTAAGCGAGTTGATTGCAGTAGATTTTATGAACGACATACTTTTCTGTCGTGATTTTTAGGTGGCTCAACTTTGTGTTATTGGTGTCTCTCAAATTTAGATACTCTGCTGTATAATAGCACAGTATTATAATGTTGAGTTAGGGAAAGAAAGGTCAAGTACTCACTGAACAGTTTGATTAGTTTCTTTTCAATCAAATTTGACCAAAAAATTAAAATTTTTGAAAAAATCATACTTCTTAAAAGTGAACATCAAGGATGCTCCCAATTTTTAAAAAATTATATCAGAGCCAAAAACTCTAAAAAACCCAATATTTTAAAAAAGTTTTATATTTTATATAATAAAGAAGATAAACAATAAAAATAAAACGTATAATAACAATCGAAATCAATAGTTTTACTTAGTTAAAAAAACCACTATGAAGCATAAGTGTTAACAGGACATAATAAGTTACCAGTAAACTCAGCAATACCAGGAATGAATGCTTTTGGAATAGTGAAAGCGGTCTTTAAAGCATTCTTAACATCATCAGATAATGATTCAATAGTTAATGCATCTTGAGCTGGTTTCCATTGGCCTCTAAGCATACCACCAATAATATCATTACCTTGTTTGATAAGGTTGACATTATTACCAGAATGTGCATAATCAGTTTCAAAAATTGGAAATAATGGAGTAGAATCACCATCAGTAGTAACTCTTAAATAAGTATTGTTACTGTGAGTTGCAAGATCTTCTGTAGTTGTTTTACCATAATGTTCATCCATATATTCAGAGAATGCAACATTAGCAAATTTTGCTGCACCAAATGTAATTAAACTTACAACATTATCTGCAAGAGACAACTCATTACTAGTTAAAGCTGCAGAAACTGCACCATAAGCTTTACCAGCAACATAAATTGAGTATGAAGGATTAAGAGCAACTTCTCTGAGGAATAATGGTAAATCCTTTAAGACAAGATCTGAAGCTAACATTTGAGCTTCATCAATCATACAATCGATACAACTGAAATTAACCTTATTTTTACCATCTTGAACAATCTTTGGAACATATTCAACTAACTCAGATACTAATTCAGTTGTTGGATTACCATCATAAACTGCCCATAATTGTTGATTTGTATGATCTTTCATAAAAAAACCTTTGATATCACCAGTTATAACATGGAAAATTTCTTTACCTTCATTAATTGCACCAATCTTTGCACAATCAATTAATGAAATTAAAGAAGCAGAGATATTAACGTTGTTAAATAATTCTTCAGAAATTTCACCTAAGTTAAAGCCATCAGTTTTTGGTAATGGTAAAGCACCATTTAAATATTGTAATGGCATATAGGTTGTATCATTACTATAAGGAGCTTTAGCGAGAGGTGCTGCAAGAGCAGTTGATCCTGAGAGTAATGTAATGATAGTTGAAAGTTTCATTTAAGTTTTGTTTTGTTTGATTTTCTAAAGATAATTTTACGTAGAAGGATAATTTACAAAATTTAGTGGAAATGAACTACCAATTTATAGACATTTCTAATTTTTCAATGGTAAAGATCTGATTCAACTATTAGCCAATGAAAATTCCAATTAGCCACAATTTTTACGGTGAAAATACTTATCAGTAACAAAAGTAATCATCAAAAGAAAAGATAAGAGGATCAGAGCAGAAAAACAGCAACGGGTATGCAATTCATGCATTCTTCGGGAGCAGAAAACGAGCAGAAAAGCTAACGGCCAAATAAATTTTTGGTACAACTTTATGTTTTGAAGAAACGTGTGTTCGATGATGAATTGCATTGTTCATTAATTACTTCCCAAACAATACCCATCTCATTTCTTGGAATGAGAAACCATTCAGTGTGAATACCCAACGTCTTCACTGTATTTTTATTTGAGTCAATTTTTTGACGTGAGCAACCTTCACAAAACATTTTACCATAACCATATCTACCTCTCAGTATTCGATGTATATTTTGCTCCACTTGATACGGATTATTGCTAACGAAACACGTTTTTGTGGAGTTTAACCCCGTATATTTTCTGCCTGTGTGCTGTCTATTCAATAATATTTCTTTATCATCATTTCTTTTTCTATTGTTACTCAAACTTAATTTTGACATCATTTTACTCAAAAGGGTAATTTTCTGCTTTTTCTTATTTTCAAGATTTTGATAAGTTGGAACTAAACACCCCGGATATAAAAGGATAAATTCTGAATGGCCACATTGTTCTCTCCACTCATTTACTCTAATTTCTGGGCTTTTTCTTGTATACCCTACTTTGATAAGTATCTTATCTGACGTATCAAATGGCGTCGTCCTATTATAATCAATTCCTCTAGTATTTGTTGGTGCTGCCAAATGTAAATATGATTTCTCTGTTGGCGTTGAGTACATCATATGGGCATATGTGAATACATAGATGTGACCAGGTTTCTCATCAATTTCACTTAAATTCTTTTCATAATTCTCATATTTGTAATTCTTAACTTTCCCCAAGTTGTTATTGTAGTTATAGTTGCTATTTTTCTGTTTACTTGTGGCCGTCTTAACTGAACTGTTGTTTTTATTACGCGTATCATTTTGATATTTTATATGTACGTGACACACCTTTTCATTTGGTAGAGCGGATAGTTTGCATTGTAATCCCTTCTTAGTCATTGATATACATTGTGTACGTTCCTGCACTGTCATTTACACGTAAATGGCATTGATCTTTCAAAGGAAACCTGTAGTATTGATCTGTTTATTCAACTAAATCAACAATTTGAAAAATTCCCATCGCTAAACCTTCCTGAATCGGTATCCATATTAAAATAAAAAATATCGGATACTTCGGGGTTTTGAAAAGTGTCTGCAAGAAGCCCTTTGAAACGTTTTGTAAAGTTTCTGTAAACGATCAGTTGATAGCTTCTTCTCTTGAACATCTTTAAACAGCTTTGAACAATGATACCCAGGATATCAATAAATTATTGGGTATTTACAATATACTATATGTTACTATGTAATGGATCACCAATTGATTTATTAACCAACAATGAGGCAGAAACTAAAATAGATGCAATGATGAAGGCAAAACCTTTTTATAAAAATCTACCACCATTGGAGGCATTCCCATCAAAGGAATCCATGACACTTAAGCCAGGTGAAATACCTCAATATGTTACTGATTATGCACCATTGGTTTTTCTATACAGTGAAGAACGATATTTACCATATGATATTGAAAAATATGTTGGTCATTTCCGACCTACTTGGAGAAATGGTTCAACAATTAATATACCAGGTAAGGATGAAAACGATCCATATTATAAAAATCAAAAATTACATTTATCAGATTTAGAGAAATTACCGAAATCTACTAAGGAAGAATTAGTGTTTTTATCATCATTAGAAGATTTTGACACAGATCCTGATTGGTTAACAGGTAAATATAATAAACCAAATTTCTATAATGGAGAAATAAAAAATGCGCCAGCTACATTAATTGTTACAGATAAGGGTAATGGATGGGTTGATGCATATTGGTTTTATTTTTATTCATTTAATTTAGGTCCATTTGTAATGGGATTTGGACCATTTGGTGATCACGTTGGTGATTGGGAACATAGTTTAGTAAGATTTTATAAAGGTGAACCAGTTGTTGTTTGGATGTCAGCACATGGAGGTGGAGGAGCATATTTTTACGATCATATGGAAAAGGAATCATTAGAGGAAACGGGTATTTGTATTGGTAATGGTAAACAACCTGCCATATTTTCCGCTAGAGGAACACATGCAAATTATCCAAGCACAGGTCAACATAGTCATGATTTACCATATGCTATATTAAGTGATTTTACAGATCGTGGAGGACTTTGGAATCCTGCATTAAATTATCTTGCATATACATTTACACCTGATGAAGAAAGCAATGAAATGAAATTAAATTATGGTAATGGATCACAACCATTTAGAGAAACTAAATATGGTAATTGGTTATTATATGATGGAGCATGGGGTGATCCAAAACTTGATCCATCTGATCCAAGACAGCATTGGTCACCATTTGAATGGAAATATATTGATGGACCAACAGGACCATTAACTAAAAATTTAGTACGTATTAGTGCATGTCAGAGAGCTAAATGGTGGAATTTTTGGAATGGTTGTAATATTCGTAGATACATTCAATATGGAGAAGGTGTTTTCGATCAAGAGGGTAATAATAGTTGTGGTAGTTTATATGTTCATTTTCAAAATAAATGGATTAGAAAAATTGTTGAATTAATCACATGGAGAGGATGGATTTGTTTTATAGTTGATTTATTCTATGGATAGTTTTGTGTATGTATATAGTATTATAGTTGGGAATATTATTTACCAATTGGTATAACCATTTCTTTTGTAAAATCTGCCCAAATTTCCCAATAACCTGGTGCAACAATTGTATTATTATGATTAGCATTAAAATCTCTCCAAATTTTAGTTGATTGTTTATCTGATTTATTCTTTGTACCGACAATTTCAAATAATTGTTTCATATGATCATGTGGAACTATTTCATCATTTGTACCTGCTAAGAATAAACAAGGTATATCCGAATTAATTAATTTAATATCTTCTTCACTATTCCAAAATTCTGAACATAACCAACTAAAAGGTTTTAAAAGTGGAAAAATATGTGGTATAACTTTAGGTATATTGAGGAAAGTATTTTCTAATATCATACCAGATATTTGATCACCATATTTAGAAGTTATATAAATTGCAACTGCACCACCTAATGATCTACCATAGGTTATTATTGAACTTTGAGATAATTGTTTATGAGATGCAATAAAATCCATTACTGCATCAGCATCTAATTTCAAACCCGCTTCATGAGGATGACCTGTTGAATGGCCATATCCACGATATGAATATATGAAAACATTATAATTTAAGTTATTATAAATATAATTAGCAACTGGGAGGAACATACCAATATTACCAGCATTTGGTGATAATATAAGAATAGTTTTATTTGTATAATCTGATGAATTTGAATCATGTAACATAAGGAAAGATTGTAAAACTTCACCATCTTTTGTCTTTATTTTAATATTTTCAAATGGAATATCAAACATATCAGGAGTATCCACTTTTTCCCTTGCTTTTTTTAGCATTGATGGGTATACTAATTTTCTTTGGAAAACATACAATGCAGCAAGTGAGAGGGCGGATACAATGGATACCAGAATAATTCCGGATCCTACAACAGTACGAGCCAAGTGGATGATTGCGGATACGTTAAGCATTGTCTAAAAGAAAGTATACCAATGGATAAAATGGTCCCGGTCAATAAAGTTCAAGGATAAGTAGCACCACGAAAATAAAAAAATTTCAGTTTGTTTACATTTCTTATTTCAAATCTGTGGGGTCCATCTGAGAGAACGATTTGTAAACAAGGTGATTTCTTTTTCTTTTTGTTTTTGTTTTTGTTTGTTTTCTTAAAGCTTTCTTTTGCTTTTCTCTTCAGTAAATACACTTACACTCACTTACACACAACATGCTTTTACTAAAAGCCATTGCTACAACTTTACTCTGTATTGGATCATCTATTCAACAAGCAAATGCTCTTTTACCTTTAACTATTAAAAGTAATAAATTTGTTCAACCTTCCTTAGATTCTGATTTAGGTGAAGCATTTTTCATTAATGGTGTCGATTATCAACCTGGTGGTTCATCAGATTATACATATAATATGACATCTGATGTTTTAACAAATCCTGATGTTTGTGCTAGAGATGCAACTGCTTTACAAAATTTAGGTATTAATACAATTCGTATCTATACTATTGATCCAGATTTAAATCATGATCAATGTATGTCTATTTTCAATAGTGCAGGTATTTATGTCATCTTAGATGTAAATTCTCCATTAGGTGGTGAAAGTTTAAATAGAGAGGATCCTGAAGGTACCTATAATGCATGGTATATGAGTCGTGTTTTCAAAGTTATTGAAAGTTTCAGAACTTATTCAAATGTCATTGGTTTCTTCCTTGGTAATGAAGTTATTAACGATGATAAATCAGCTGGTATTGATCCAAGATATTTACGTGCAATTACAAGAGATGCAAGAGTTTATATTGAAAATAGATTAAAGGATGATAATAATACATCCGCTAGAGATATTTTCGTTGGGTATTCAGCTGCTGATGATTTATCATTAAGAAAACCAACTTTTGAATATTTAACTTGTCAAAATGATGATGAAAAACTTGATTCAAGTATTCAATTTTTCGGTTTAAATTCTTATGAATGGTGTTCAGGTATCTCAGATTGGCAATCATCTGGTTATTCTAAGATGGAAAATGAATTTCAGAATAGTTCAGTTCCATTTTTTTTCTCTGAATATGGTTGTAATACAAAATCTCCAAGAACTTTTGATGAAGTTAGTGAAGGTGTTTATGACTCAAGATTAACTGATATAATGGATGGTGGTTTAATTTATGAATATTCAATGGAAGCTGCTAGATATGGTTTAGTTGAAATTGATGAAAATGATGTTAATTTATTACAAGATTATTTTAATTATAAAGATCAATTATCAAAGGCTAAAATTCCGAAAATCAATGAATCTGATATTCCAGATTATGAAAGACCACAATGTAATACTAACTCAATTCAATCACTTGATAAATCATTTAATGCATCATTTTCATTGCCTGAAGCAAATAAAGATACTCAATGGATGATTGATAATGGTGTCTCAATTGAACATGTTGGTAAATTTGTTGATGTTGATGATTATTTGAATCTTTACATTTCAGATGCAACATCAACTAATGATAAATTAACTAGAGCTAATTTTGTTGTTGCAACAGGTGATTCATCTTCAACTACTTCATTATATCTTACTATTGATCAAAAGAATTTAATTAATGGTAAATCAACTTCCTCAAAGAGTAGTTCTAGAATCAGTTCATCTCATAGACCAATTAGTTCAACTACAATTCAAACTAGTTCTTCAAGTACTGTTAGTACAGTTTCATCAATTAGTTCAACCTCACACACAAATGGTGCAGGTCAATTAGAGGCAGGTGTATTTGCAGGTTTCATTGGTTTTGTTGCTGCATTATTATAATTTCAACTTTTTTTTCACACATATATTTTTACTTTGATACCTTCATTCATTTACTTCCTTTCTTATTCTTACTCGTTTTGTCATTTAAATTAACATTTATTTATATCAACTATAGATCTTTAACACTTTAGTACATTATCTCCAGTGGGAACTTCCCAGTAAAGACATCGCGTGAACCGATGAAAAAGTCACTCCCCGCTCAAATTTAAAATTTGAAAACCTCATAACATGAAATCTCACAAATTTGTACGTGTCAATTGATTTCAATGCTCTACCATCATCTTAACCATTATTGTTTAATAGACAAACCATGACTAAAGCATACGAAACTGCAGTTTTCTTTTTTGCAATTACATCAATATACGCTGCATTATATTTTGGTGTTATTCCAACATCTGAAATTTTCCATAATGAAATTTTACCAGTTATTCCATGGTGGGCATTAATTAGTTTTGGTAGTTATGCATTATTTAGTTTAGGTTATGGAGTTTATACATTACAAGATAAGGAAGATAAATATATTGAATTAAAGGAACAAATTTCTGAAGCTAAAACCTTCTTAAAATCTCAAGGTGTTGATGTTAATTAATTATAATTATAATTATAATCTTATCTAGTTATAACCTATGTGTATTCTTTAAAAAAACAAACTATATGAACGAAATAAATAAATAATATAAACAAAATTTAAAGGGAATTTATTGGTTAAGAGAAATAGTTTCACTTCTAGATTGTATATTTTCAGTATTAACTGATCTAATTGTAGATTTTGATTTTGATAATGATTTATCGGATTCAGATTCCTTTAATTTACTTGCCTTTTCCTTTGCTTCTTTCTTTCTCTTTTCAAAAGCTGCAAATGCTTGTAATCCAACAGGCATACCTTTAACTTCATCAATTTTATTTGAGTGCTTTAAATCTTTTTTATCATGTAAAATAAATTTTTTATCTAAAATTGAAGGGGGTACCTCCCAATCACTTGGCCAATATTCAATTTTATTATTTCCATTTTTAATATCTTGTTTCATTAATTTTTGTGCTGCAACTATACGTTTATGTCTCCAATCTTCTAAATCTTCATTAAATAATTCCCAAACACAATTAATACATCCACTCATACAACAATTATCAGGTTCAATAGGTCTTGAAGGTACAGTTACACCTGCTATTTTTCTTGTCTTATTTCGATATGAAACATCTCTTCTTGAAGATTTTGTAGCAGTTTTAGTTGATCCTCCAAAAACATCACTATATTTAACTGTTTTACCCTTAGATTTTGGATCGAAAACCATTGATTTTGCATTAGTTTCTAAAGAATTTGGTGCTGGTGTGGATAATCTACTACGTTGACGTGAAATATAATATGCATCACTTCTTACCATATTTAAATCTTTTATCTTCATTAAAGAATCATAGAATGCATATTTACTAAACCCATATAACTTTATTGTCATTATGCTTTGAATGGGTGGTTATCTTGGGATAAAATAGAAGAGATTGGGGAACTATCTAAATTAATTGAATAACTCTGATTAATATATTATGTAATAAAAATTTCAAATTTTCAATGATTACGAAAAATTCAAGATTCATGCATTCTCCTTACAAAGGCAAATTTAAGTCTAATTTATTTTTCTTTAACTATATATTCATACATTGAGTAATGACGATTTTAAGATTTAGAAGTAAGACAGGTCAATTCAGAATTACATGTAATGATAATGATGAATTTGTTAAAATTTTCAATGAAATTTCACAAAATAATTTAAAAATACCAGTTGAATTATTACGTGTAAAATTGAATAATGGTAATATTATAAGTGTTAATGATGTTCAGGGTGTTACTGTTGCACAACTGGGATTAAAGAATGGTGAAATGCTAGCAATTGATTTTATTGAGGGAGAAGGTAGTAATTCTGCATCAGTTGCAATTAATAATAACCCAACTGAAGAGAAATCAAATAAACCAAGGCAATCTAAGATGGATGATGAATTAGATAATGATAAAGGATTAATTAAGAGACAAATGGGCTCATTTTGTCGTCATGGACCTAGAGGTATGTGTGAATATTGTTCACCATTGCCGCCATGGAGTGAAGAATATCAAGCAGATCATGGAATTAAACATTTATCGTTTCATGCATATTTATCTGAATTGCGTAGTAGATTAAATGAGAACAATCAAATACCAGTTTTAACACCTAGTAGATTCACAGTTTTAGAGAAATGTCCATCGGGACATTTACCATGGCCAAGAGGTATTTGTTCACAATGTCAACCATCAGCAATTTCACTTAATAGACAAAAATATAGATTAGTTGATCATGTTGAAATTTTAAGTCCTACAATTGTTGATAAATTTATTGGAGCATGGAGAAATACAGGTAGACAAAGAGTTGGGTTATTACTTGGTAAATATGATAGATATGATAAAGTACCATTAGGTGTTAAGGCAATTGTTTCGGATATTTATGAATTACCACAAAAAGATTTTGATGATGGTATATCAATTGAAGATTTCAGTAAAGATGGTGAAAATGGTAAAGAATTTGAAAATGTTAACAAGATATTATTGGATATGGGGATGGAAATATTAGGTATGATTTATACTGATTTATCAGATGCAGGTACAAATGATGGTAAAGTTATTTGTAAAAGACATAATAAATCCTTTTTCATGTCATCAAGTGAAGTTATATTAGCAGCTAAATGGCAAAATAAATTCAACCATCATTGTAAATGGAGTAGTGAAAAGAATGAAGAATTTAGTAGTAGATTTGTTACATGTATTATTAGTGGTAATACCAATGGAGAGATTGATATAGCAGCATATCAAGCAAGTGAATCTGCTGAGGCCTTAGTTAAGGGGGATATAATTGTTGGTAGTACACATCCAGGGCAAGTTTATATTAATAATGAAAATGATGATAAATCTAAAACGCGTAAGAGATATATTCCAGATATATTCTATGAGGATAAGAATGAATATGGAGTTATTGTAAAACATAAGGCATCACCAACATTCCCAGTTGAATATTTATTAGTATCATTAACACATGGATTCCCTGAAGAATCATCATCATCAGAGAATATTTTTACATATGAATCTACATTCCCTATTGAACATAGAGAATTACATGGAGAGAATGTTAGTATTGATAATATTAAAAATTACATTCCACATAGTATTAAATTCACGCAAGATATGAATATTGAAGAGACACCAATTGTGGTAGCAGAATTGAGAGACTTCCATGTACAATTGTGGTTACAGCAACATGAGGGTGAGTTTATGTCAAGTGAGGAAGTGGCGCAGTTAAGGAAAGTATTATTCTATAATAATGATGACGTAATGCAGGTGGCGCAGTACTTGAATACATGTGATGGGTGGCGTAACCTATGTGCAGTGGCGCAGTTATACTAAGTAATTCTTCTCGAAGGTTCTCACAGTCTCTCAGTCGCTGAATCTAACCAAGGAAAGTCTTAGTAGAAGGGCAAATTTGATGTCAAAATTTC
This sequence comes from Pichia kluyveri, assembly GCA_030062975.1. NCBI lineage: Eukaryota > Fungi > Ascomycota > Pichiomycetes > Pichiales > Pichiaceae > Pichia > Pichia kluyveri. The sequence continues at coordinate 672,947 of CP125799.1, read as the reverse complement.
CTATATTAACCGTGCATGTGTGAAAATTTTCATTTTAAGGAAATGGGTAGAATGGACGAATATTTATAAATTTATATAGGAATCTTTCTTTTTTCATTTAGTTTTATATCTTTTAAATACTTCTTTCATTTAACTAAGAATCTACGAAAAAAATAATGTCTACTCCATTTGGTATTGATTTAGGTAATAATAACTCAGTTATTGCAGTTGCAAGAAATAGAGGTATTGACGTTGTCGTTAATGAAGTCTCAAATAGAGCAACTCCAACAATTGTCGGTTTCGGTATGAAGGCAAGAGCAATTGGTGAAACTGGTGCAACTCAACAAACTTCAAATTTAAAAAATACTGTTACAGGTTTAAAGAGATTATTAGGTTTAAATGGTAAATCACCTGAATTATCAGTTGAACAAAAATATTCAACTGTTGAATTATCATCTGATGAACAAAATAATACAATTGCAAATGTTAGATATCAAGGTGAAAAACATTCATTTACTTCAATTCAATTAGCTGCAATGTATCTTAATAAATTAAAATTAACAACTGAAAAGGAAACTAAATCAAATATTAAAGATGTTTGTTTAGCTGTACCTGTTTGGTATACTGAATCTCAAAGAAGAGCTGCAGCTGATTCTTGTAAAATTGCAGGCTTAAACCCTGTTAGAATTGTTAATGAAGTTACAGCTGCTGCTGTTGGTTATGGTGTTTTCAAAACTGATTTACCAGAAGATGAACCAAAAAAAATTGCATTCATTGATATTGGTCATTCATCTTATACTTGTACTGTTGCTGCAATTAAAAAGGGTGAAATGAAAGTTTTAGGTACTGGTTATGATAAACATTTCGGTGGTAGAGATTTCGATAGAGCAATTACTGAATATTTTGCTGATGAATTTAAAGAAAAATTTAAGATTGATATTAGAACTAATCCAAAGGCTTATTCAAGAGTTTTAACTGCTTCTGAAAAATTAAAGAAAGTTTTATCTGCTAATACTGCTGCTCCAATTAATATTGAATCAGTTATGAATGATGTCGATGTCTCATCTCAACTTACTAGAGAAGAATTAGAAAACTTAGTTAAACCTTTATTAGAAAGAGTTGCAAACCCTGTTACTGATGCTCTTAAAATGGCTGGCTTATCAACTTCTGATATTGATTCAATTGAATTAATTGGTGGTACTACTAGAATTCCATGTTTGAAAAATACAATTACTGAAATTTTCGGTAAACAATTTTCAACAACTCTTAATCAAGATGAATCAATTGCTAAAGGTGCAGCTTTCATTTGTGCAATGCATTCTCCAACTTTAAGAGTTAAACCATTTAAATTTGAAGATATTAACTTGCATTCCGTTACTTACAGTTGGGAAAAAGGTACTGAAGAAACTGATCATTTAGAAGTTTTCACCAAGGGTTCAAATTATCCATCTACTAAAATCATTACATTATATAGATCAAATGATTTTGAAATTGTTGCTAAATACTCAAATGTTGAAGAATTACCAGCAGAAACTAATGAAGTTATTGGTAAATGGTCAATTACTGGTGTTGAAATTCCAGAAAATGATGATGCTGCAACTTGTAAAATTAAGGTTAGACAAGATCCTTCCGGTTTATACACCATTGAAGAAGCATATATTGTTTCTGAACAAGAATTCAAAGAATTAGTTGAACAACCAGAAGAAGAAAAGAAAGAAGGCGAAGAAACTGAAGAAGGCGAAGAAGCTGAAGTTAAGGAACCAGAATATAAGATTGTTAAGAAATTAGTTAAAACTAAGGACTTAAATGTTGAATATTTCGGTCAAACTTTACCAGCAAAAGTTTTAAATGATCTGTTTGAAAAAGAATTTAAGATGGTTGCAGCTGATAAATTAGTTGCAGAAACTGAAGAAAAGAAGAATGCATTAGAAGAATATATCTATACTTTAAGAGGTAAATTAGAAGATGAATATAAAGATTTTGCAAATGATGAAGAAAAGGAAAAACTTTCTAAAATGTTAATGGATACTGAAGAATGGTTATATGATGATGGTTATGATTCTACTAAGGGTAAATATGTTGCTAAATATGAAGAATTAGCAGCTCTTGGTAATTTAATTAAGGGTAGATATAATTCTAAACAAGCTGAATTAAAACAACAAAAGGGTGCAAAGAAGGAAGCTGCTGCAGCTGCTGATATTTTTGCAAAGATTGCAGCAAATAGAAAGAAGGATGCTGATGGTGATTCTGAAATGAAATAAATTTGATAATTTTATTGGAGTATATTTTATTTATCACAACAATTATCTACATACATTTCCGTCTAATCTGCTATATATAATATTTAATATTTAACATAACGTTTTTTGGTAAATACAGTAATATAATAAAGTAATATAACATAATCATTAATAATCATATATGCTATTGTTTCCGTTTTCATCAAAACTATTTTTGGTGATTATTAATTAGTAATCAAACATCAAGATGCAATATATAGACTTTCTTCGACTATATAAGTACTGGGGTAATTTCATTAATTTATAAAGGTATCTCTGTATATTAATAAACCAAACAATGACATTCGCTACAGTATACTGTTATCCAACATCTTCAAGATCTAATTGGTTATCTGATTTAGGTGATTATGTTGGATTAAAGATTGTAACTAAGTTAAAGCAAGAAACTGCTAATTATAAGGAAATTTTCCCATTAAACAAAGCACCGGCTTTAATCACTCCTTCAGGTTATAAATTAACTGAAACTATTGCAATTTTTACCTATATTGTTGATAAATCAAACAAGAAGGAATTTTTAGGTATTACAGAGGAAGAAAAAGCAAATAATTTAAAATGGCTATCATTTATGAATTCTGATTTTGTTGGTGCATTATATCCATCAATTTATTGCCTTGAAGGTTTGACTATGGAGGAACATATTACTAGAATTTCAAGATTTTTGAAATTTATTGAAAATGAATTGAAAATTAAAACTACAAAATACTTATCAAGTGATGAAATTCTTATCAGTGATATTTTCACTGTTAAAACATTTGATGATGTTGTTGGAGCGGGCGTTGATCTTTCCCCTTACCCAGAAATTGTCAAATACATGGACTCAGTTAGACCTCATCCATTAATGACTAGAAAACAATCATTTAACTAACTTGTGTAACGAAGTATAAATATAACTTAAAAGAAATGGCTGTTAACATTAAGTGTTATTGAAATTTCCTAGCCGCAGTATTACATCATTACCGCCACTTAATCATTTTTCTTAGCATCGATTATTTACAATCTGTCATCTAAGTCATCAATTGTTTGCAATTATAGATCAGATCGACAAATAGAAAACAACGACAAAGTTAATGACAGGAAGTACAACTAATGGTGCAGGTGGGAAACGTGATTCTTCTCAATCACCAATTAATTTTGATTCAAAACAATCAAAACCAATTAGACCACAACCTGTTAAACAAACATCACAATTATCAGTTGCATTTCAAAATCAACCTTCAATTGCAACCAATGCACCTACTTTGATAGCTTCAGTTATACAAGATAATCAAATAACTGAAGCAGTTGATAGAAAATTGAATCCTTTATTCCCATTGATAAATAATAATGATAATAATGATGATAATGTAGGTAGTAATGAAAGTGGAGATGCTTTGAAAAGAAAGAAATTATCTGTACTTACGTCAGTTCCTGTCGTATCTGAGACAGCTGTACATATTGATGGGAAACATCCAAGTAATGGAATTGGATCAAGTCTATTACAACAAAAATTAATAGATAATCTACATTCTAATGATGTAACTGAAGAAATTTCACAACTACAACATTTACAAAAAGAGGAGCATAGTGCTAGATTTCAATTACATGTTGATGATATTGTTGAAGAGAATCCAATATCATCTGCATCATCATTAGATTCAAATATATCAAATAATAATGATGTGCATGTTATTGATTTATCAATGATTGAAAATGATGACGATGATGATGAAGATGATAATGATAATGAAAATGGTTCGGATAAAAAAGCAATAGAGGAAGATCCAGAAGATTATAAACTTGGAGGTTATCATCCTGCATATATTGGTGAAACCTATAAAGATGGTAGATATATTCTTGTACGAAAGCTAGGATGGGGTCATTTTTCAACTGTTTGGTTAGCAAAGGATACTGTAAATAATGTTCATGTTGCAATGAAAGTTGTACGTAGTGCTAAAGAATATAGAGAAACCGCAATTGATGAAATAAAATTATTGAGTAAAATCAATATAACTGATAAAGATCATCCTGGTCATCAATATCTAATCAAGCTTTTAGATTATTTTGATCATCAAGGTGAGAATGGGACTCATATTTGTATTGTTTTTGAAGTACTAGGTGAAAGTTTATTAGGATTAATTAGAAGGTATAAACATAAAGGTTTACCGATTAAATTTGTTAAACAAATATCTAAGGAAATTTTACTTGCAATCGATTTCTTACATCGAAAATGTGGTATTATTCATACTGATATTAAACCTGAAAATATATTAATTGGTATACATCAAGTTGAACAATTATTAAATTATCTTGAAGAAACTCAATGGGAACGTCATATATTAAAGAAAATTTCAAGTAAATACCTAGTAAATGGTAGTGGTAGTATTGATACTAAATCATTAACTAATCTAACTAAGGCAAGACAACATGTTACATTTGGTAAGACAAGATATGGTAAAACCCGTGCTAATTCTGTTATTTGCGATTCACAACCATTACCATCACCATTGAGATCAAGATCAAGCTCATTCTTTAACTCACCATTATCTTCAAATAATCAAATGGAACAAAATACTGAAACAAATTTGAATACCAATTCAACAAATAATGATACTTCAAATAAGGATGGTATCACAATCCCAATCCCACATTATAAAGTTAATAGTGCTAATAGTATTCCCTCATATTCAAGTTCATTTGTTTCATCAATGGATTTACCAAGTAGAATGTCATATAAAGATATTCAAACAATTGTTTCACAACATGAAGAAAATGAGAAAAATTTATTTGATTATGTACCACCAAGTGCAGATGAATTAATGGATGATGATATTATAAATGTTAAAATAGCAGATTTAGGTAATGCGTGTTGGATTTATAAACATTTTACACATGATATTCAAACTAGACAATATAGATCACCTGAAGTTATTTTACGTGGCGAATGGGGTTGTTCAGCTGATATTTGGTCAGTTGGATGTCTGATATTTGAATTATTAACAGGTGATTTTTTATTTGAACCAACAGAGGGTAAAACATTTGGTAAAAATGATGATCATTTAGCTCAAATTATTGAATTATTAGGTTATTTACCGCCACATTTAATTAAATATAGTAATTATGGATTACATTATTTCCATTCAGATTTTAAAACTTTAAGAAAAATTCAAAATTTAAAACCTTGGCCATTAGAAAGTGTTTTATTAGATAAATATAAATTTAGTGAAGAAGAATCTTATCAAATTGCAGATTTTTTAAAAGGTATGTTAGTACTTGATCCAAAATATCGTATGGATGCAGCTGGTCTATCAAATCATTATTGGTTAAATGATGCTAATATTGATGGCCATATTGATAGAGAAATTGGTACTAGAGGTGAAGATATAGGTGAAGGTTGGTATCGTGAAGTACGTTTTAGAAATTAATTTATAATTTTGTGTATTAGTTTGTAACTTTAAATGTATAAATCAATTTCAATTAAATGACATTAAACGCTTTAACGTGTGTGCATTTTTGAAATTCAATGTGACATGAAATTTTATTAATTTACTTACACTTTGTACATTTTGTTCCCAATTTGATTCTACATGCCTGAATATAGCACTAAGGAGTTGGATGATTTATCTGTTTCACTTAGAAATGAAGAAGTTAGATTGAATTTCCCAAAGGAAAAGATTGAAGATGTTATTTCACAATTGAAAAATAAGCTTGATGAAAGAGATTACAAATTCTGTTCATTATTAATGAAAATATTAGTCAATTATGTTGCTGATGTTGTTGAAAATGCTAAATTTGTCTATGAATTGATTAAAGATATTTTACCTGTTGCGATAGGTGTTGAAACTGACGATGATAAAAAGTTTTTCGTGCAAGTTCAATTGATTTTGATTAATAATATGTTAACAACAAACAAAGAGATGTTTGAAAAAGATCATTGTTTAGTAATATTTGAAGCTCTTTTGAAGATTGATTCTGAAACTGTTGATGATAGTTTAATTGTGGAAATTTTACAAGATATACATTCAATTATTAGTCAAGTTGAAATTAGAAAATTTTTAGAAATGAAGAAAATCCTAAAAGAAATCAGATCAACTGGTGATGATGAAGTTTGTGAAATGGTTGACAGCGTATTATTACAATATTCTACTTCTTTAACATGTGAAAGTTTGGATAATACTGAAAAATTGACGATATTCAAGGAATTATTTTGTCAATTGAAAAGTATGAATGATGAACAAGTATTATTGAATGTAGTATTTGAAATGAATATAGATTCAGAAGAATTTTACAAAGAATTAATTGATATAATATTTGATCCAAAAACAACTAGAATAAAACATCAAGAACAATTACCTGCATTATTACTTCTATTATCAAATCAAATTAGAAATGAGAATGATATGAAGAGATTTGTGGAGAGTGTTTCAATTAACAATTTGATAGAATATTATTTTCATACAGTTTACCCAAATTTAACTTTGAAACATCCATGGGAATTACAAAGTATTGCATTATTAAACAAGATTCCATTAACTTGTATAAAATCTATTCAAAGAACCACTTTAGAAAATTATTTGAATGCATTATCTAAACTTATCACTACAACCACATTACAAATCAATGTCAATTTGGTAATCCTCCAAATGACATTCTTGGGTAAAATATTAGGATCAATTGAAGATACAAGGAATAAGGAATTAATCAATGGCTTTTTAACTGATATCAAACTAAGTAATGAATATGAGAGTTTCCCACATGAATTCAAAATTATACTGAATCAAGTTTACTTTCAATATTTATACACACATAAAGATTCCGAAGATGATGAAGTGAAGACGGTTTTACAAAATACATTAGAGGAATCTGAAAAATTACTAAAAGGTTCAATTGAGGGTAGAATGCCATTACAAATGATATATTTAGTTGAATTGAGTAAGATATTTGGGTTTTATGTAAGTAAATATAGAACTGAAGAATGGTTTAAAAAATCATTTGATACAATGATTTCAGTATTTAACGATGCTAATGAACAAATGCAAAAGAATGGGAATCCAACATGGAAAATATTAGAGAATAATATTCAATACACTAAGTATTATGAAAAGTAAATTTTATAGGATTTTAATTTAACTTTTTATCATTAATTTTTTGAACTTCAACTAAGAATCCAAATCTTTTTATAGTGTATTTATTACCTTCACCTCTCATATAAACTGAATTAATCATGTTGTAAATAATGAAATAATAAATTCCTAAACCTGTAAATATATGCCACCAACCATGACCTTCAAGTATTATTCCAAAAGGCCATCCAAGGTAATTTCTTCTCCAAGATATTAAATTTGAACAGTAAACATTATCAAGATTCCAAATTAAGAATCCAAAGGCAAATAGGGAGAATGAAAATCCTAATAGTTTGAATTGTCTATGACGAATTTCTTTATCAGGTATAACTCTATTCATTGTCTTGATTGATTTATAGATAACTCCAAAATTCAAGGCTGCATAAAAAATTTGATGAAATGCAGGATTTCTATAAATGAAAATATAAGTGTAAGTGAAAATTGAAGTTAATAATAAAGTACCACAATTCCAAATAAAATTCCAAGGTTGTGGTTTATCCCAACCCCAAATATAACCAAAAGGAATTGCAGTTACCCAAACCATTGGTAATTCATCCATTAATTGATGTTCATAATGAAGTGTTGAATGAAACATAAAACTACCAATTCCAACACTTGCAAATCCAATTGATATGAAAATATATAAAACACCATGATTATTCTTAAAAGTTGAATAAATGTGATGTAAAGCTAATAAAACGAAAAAAACATTTGTAAATGCATTAATAACTTCTGCAATATAGGGGGTAAATAAATAATTCTCTTCACACCAATCAATTGTTGCAGTTGGTGGCCCCCAAAATGGTTCAAATGATTCTGTAGGGTAGTTAAACATTATGTATAATCAATTGATTAGTAGCTTTTTATTTATAACATAGATCAATGTAACCTCTTAAGATCACTGTAATACCATTACAAGAGAAAATAATATGCTTATATAGACCTGTAATTTAAGAAGAAGGTGACTTTAGCGGGTATATTTTGACATCACCATGTGAGGCTATAACCACTGTTAACGAGATTCTACATGTTGATCGGCATGGATTCTTTTTTCTTTCTTTCTTTTTTGCTTCTTTCGTCCTTTCTTCTTTCTTTCTTTTTTGCTTCTTTCGTCCTTTCTTCTTCCTTTTACTCTCTTTCTGTGAATAGTATATTACCTTTATGTTGTCTAGTCTATGGTACATAATAATAAATAGTATATAGTGTCTATAAATGTTTATAGGGGATATAAGTAAATGATGGTGAGGAGATTGTTTGATCTCATCGATAATCAGATCTGATCGGATCGAATCAAATCGAATCTAATCAAGCATCTTGTCAACACCACAAGCCTTTTTGATCTGTAAAGCATCCTTAACTGGTGTAGTTGAAGATGATGGAGCTGATGGTGATGACGTTGATGATTGTACAGGTGATTGTGCTTTCACCCTTACTTTTCTTCTATTAGTTTCCATTTCCTTTTCTTTCTCAACTTCTACCTCTCTATATGTTTCCTCTTTGTTTGAACTAGTATTGTTAGCAACAATGTTATCAACCTTTTTATCGTCATTACCCTTCTTTTTGCTATCACTAATTTCTTTGTTTTTTTTCTGTTTTTGTTGTTCTATAACTTGACTAAGATCATTCATCTTAAGTCTTTCTTTAATTTCTAAATTACGTTGTTCACGTTTCCTTCTATTTTCATCCTTTGTAACTAATCTTCTCCATCTAAATTGGCATGCATTAATTGTTCTCATTGGGAAATACATTGAAATATCTCTCCATCCAATTTTTTCTGTCTCCTTTAAATATCGTAATAATTGATCATCCTTTTTAGTCCAGGTTGGTGATCCGAAAGCCATACGACGTGGTTTCTCATCTTCTTCTTCATTGTTCTTTCTTTCACCTTCATTGCTATTATTAGTATTTGTACTAACGGTTCTATTTTCTGTAGTCTCAAAATTAATTCTTCTCATTAATTCTTCCCTTTCCATTTCCTTAATTAATGATTTAGAGCTATTCTTACGTATGTTACCCGATGCTGATGGGATAATTGGAATTAATGGATGACTATAAGCCATAATTCCTGGTATTGGTTTTAATTTAGATAAATCATTTGATTCAACTACTCTATTATTATCACCTGTGTTAACACCAGTGGGAAAAGTAGGTATTGATGTGGAAGTAGAATTATTCGAATTCATTGAAATATTCGTATTATTTGTTGAATTACTTATATTGCTTTCATATGATGGGAATGACATAATAGATTGATGTGATGGATAAATTTGGTATTGTTGAGGTTGATACATAATTGAAGGTGGCATTATATTACATGGGATTGAATAACTATTGAATCTATTAAAATGATTAATATTTGGCTGCATAGCGTATGGTAAATAAGAATGTTGTAATTGCTGTGATTCAGATTGTAATTGAGATTGTGATGATTGATTCATATTAGCAGTTACAGGAGGAGATAAATTATTCATTGGATTGTATAATACATTGCTATTGATATTATTATTATTTGGGTAATTTGGGTAACTTGGTATTTGATTTATTGATGGTATAGATGAACTAAGTTTGGGATTTTGATTTATGTTTTGAATATATGGGAAATTTGACACCTGATTGAAATTTAAAATATTTTTGAAATTTTGATTTTGACTTTGACTTTGACTTTGACTTTGAATTTGATTTTGATTTTGATTTGAATTTGGATTTGGACTATAGTTTGGTATGAAATTTTGGGTTATTGGCATTGGTACTGGTATTGACATTGAATTAGTATTTGAACTATAATTAGCTGGATGGTTATGGTTATGGTGATTATGATTGAGTATTTGATTATCAGTTGAACTGAGAATATCTGATTTTGGAGAATTAAAAGTATTCGAATAAGAGTTCGATGATGTCATTGGTACAATATTTTTATTTGATTGAATTTTATACTCTAATTGTGAAGTATTTGGACTTGAGTCATTAATACCATTGCTATTATTAACATTGTTAGTATTGTTAATATTATAAGTATTATTATTTAAGTTATTATTGATATTTCTTGCATCATTGTAGTTAATGTTCATTGGATTAATTAAATGAGATAAATTTGATGAGTAAACTATACCTGGCATTATTGTGAGTATTAATTTTTTAAAAGAAAGTAAAAGAAAGAGGTATAAAAGATAAAAAAGATAGATGATATAATCTTATTGTATCTAATCTAATTTGATCTAATTTAATCTAACTTGAGTTTTGTATTGTACAGATATTAGATATAAATTGTAAAAATTGATAGCTAATAAAAAATAGAACGGAAAAATTGATAGCTAAAGAAAAATAGAATGGAAAAAAGCTATAAGGAATTGGATAATTTTTGAGTGAAGTATTTAAAAAAGAATAGGAAATAATAAAGAAAGAAAGATGAGTAAAGAATAAAAGAGGGATGTTATGGGGTATATAAGTTACTGTGTTCAAGGTAAAGATATAATGTGGCAATGTATTGTTTATAATTTGCGAGAATGTTTTACTTTACGCAAATATACATTCTCAAGACAACAATAAAGTTACATGGCAATATATTTAGAGTCAAGTTTTCGTAAGAACTATTAAAGCTAGAAAATCATCAAAAAGACTTTACAACTTAAAAAATAAAATAAGAGTAAGATCTACTAACACTATTTTCATATGCACGGACATATTAAAGTCTATTTTTTTTCTAAATTCTAATGCCTCCGGGTCCATTATCCATTTCTATTATTATTTATTACCGCTATATAGTCTATAATTAACATTATACGACACTATGAAATACCGTTCATCAATAATAGTACGCTAACTCCACTCAACCCTCCCCCTGGAACGAAACAACACTATTTCCACTTAAAGAATTGCCATTTGAAGCTCATTCAAAAGATCAGAATCTGGAAGGAGGGGTCACTATTTTTTGCAATCCTCCCGAAAAGTGATAGGCATTATTTAATATGGGAGCATATTAAAAGAGTTTGTTTTGTCTATATGCAAAAGAGCTTCCAATGACATACTATATCTTGAGTTGACTCAATGTACATTAATAGAATTGATGTAATTATCGGGAATATGTCATCATTACTCGTTAAATTACTATGGGAAATCTGCCCTAAGGCAATTACTAATTATATCTTATTGATTTGCTTTGACAGCATTAATTCCATCAAAACTACTAAATTTACCATATAATAATGAATATAATGTCTTACTTTAGATTTTGCAATACATCCTGTATCTTTGTTAGAAAATTTGATTTTTTATTTCGGTACTAAGATAATAAAAAGAATTTTTCACTGTAAAATATTTCCAGTTGTGATATTATTAAGTAAAATTTATTGAGGTCATTATTAAAAAGATAAGAACTTATAAGAACTTATATTTTCTATCAATATATTGGTATTATTGATGATAAATACGACCTTATACTATCTATTATCTAGGGCATCAAAATAGGCATCAAAATTTTTATAAGCCTCAAATTAAACATTTCGGTAATATTCGCTTAGGGGGTGTCTTTTCATTTTGATAGCCTATCAAGTTACCCTAAATTCCGTTAATTAATATATGACAATTCTTCAATGTTTCATTAGTTAATGACAAATTTACGCCTGTAAGAGTGGCTTTCTACCCCATGATTTAGACATTAATACATAGCGTATAATGATAGGTATTTTAAAATCACTATCACATAATTTATTAGATAATATACTAGATAATATCAGATAATATCAGATGATAATTTTAACAAAATGTTCCATTAAATGCGATATTTTATAAGTCGATAAACTTTTCTAAGGCACAAATGGGTACTTGGAAGAAAACTACAAGTTTAATTGAAGTTTAACCAAAAAACTGCTTTCAAAAGGTAGGTACAAGGTACAATTTGGAATAAAAAACCATCGATCACTCCACAATTGAGTATTAGGTTAGAATGTATTATTTTAACAGAAATCCCAGTTGGTTTGTGCCTGATTAACCATGAAATTAGTTGTTGATGATATACTATGTTCAAGTAAAGTTAATTTTATATAAATGATACATCTTTATCTTATACCTTTTTTTAAGTCAATATTTTTTACCGTTTTGTAAAAACTTTTCTAACTGCAAATTATTTTCAGGAGCTTTGAAACTAACAGTTTCAAAAAACATTATTATATAGTATATTTACTGTTTCACAACAGTCAAAGTTGTAAGAATTTGTTACTATCTATTTATGTTTGATCATAAACTAATATACTATACAAAGTAATCTACTAAATTAGGGCTCATAAAACCCCTCTTTATGTGCATACTAAACTCTTTAAAATCTAGAGTTTTCAATTTAGTTTGGCATTGCAGGATTTAAAGTTTAGGTTAAAACTTTAATTTTAATAGAGTAACGTATATAATGTCAAATCGATGACCCCAATAAAGTAAATCTCGTATTATTAAACTTTTCTTTTATTTCATTAGTTTTCTTAAATAACATTACGGCACATTCATTTTTAATATTTCATTGTTAGAGAGACGTAATTAAAATATAATTAAAAACTTTGCCGGAAATATAGTTAAAATGACAGTATTTTTACCAACTAACCGAATCTCACATTTTTTTCTACTGCCCGTTCTGTCAGACCATTTTGCCGTTTTGCTATTATTGCCCAGAGTTTTTTGGTATTTTACCACTTCTTTGCATATTTCCTCTATAGTTACAAGAGATTTTCCATGTTTGCAGATGTTCTCATTAGAATAATTGCTATATATGGTATATTTACTAAAATACTGAATAAATGACTTGCACAAAATTTCCTGGATCTGAATATCTATTTAATAGACGATTAAGATCAAGATAAACTCTCAGATTTGAACGGAACGCGTTTCCCAATGTAGTAGGTATTTAATTACTTTATACCGAATTCTTCTTAATTTTTCTTAAACTTTCTTGAATCTTTATTAAATATCTTTCTCAATTTTAAAGTTTGAAGGTAACCGTGTTTTAATTTCAAATTTATAAAATTTTATACTAATAAAGCGTCTTGTAATGTATAAAGCCATAGGATGTTTGTTGACGGTTATTCAGGAACCAGGGTTTTTAGTAACTAGTTTGTTTGTTACTATTTGTTTTCCAATAATTTAAACTTTGAGGAGAAATAGCTTTAGATCCATATTTTATAGATAGTCATGTTACATTGAATATTAGGTTTGAATAAAATTATTATATGCTATTATACTTAATCATAAAGCTAATCGTGTTGTTTACTTTTTATTTTATTTGTAAACAAAGAATCATTTGATGTTTGTCTATTAACCTAACTATTTAAATGAAAAGGACTTCCCATATTATTATGATTTTATTCCTGAATTTAAATTATTTTAATTTGTCAACAATCAATTGCTAAACACATTCCCAACTAAATGTTTTCAAACATACTTACACTCGCTAGTGTTGCAATTGCCTTATTAGGTCAAGCTGATGCAAATAAAGATATTTATTCAACAACTGCTAATGGTGCAGGTATTGTTGCTGGTGTTCCATCATATTCTAAAGGTTTTAATGCAAGATTCTTTGATTATCCACAAGCTGATTTAATTAGATTCTTTGATGATAATTGGGTTGCAAATGATTATGCTCTTCAAATTCCAAGAACTTCAACTAATGGTGTTACTGAACCAGCTTTTGATTTTGATAATAATTTCCATGGTCAACACATTTATTCAATGTATAATATTAATATGTATAATGTTATGCTTGAATTACAAGGTTATTTTGTTGCACCGGAAACTGGTCTTTATAATGTCAGAATTGGTGATGTTAATGATGGTGCTTTTATTTGGTTAGGTAATGGTGCGTTTGATGGTTGCTCCCAACAATTAGTTCCAAACTCTTATGATGATGTTTTAATTGCTCTTAGAGGTGCAGGTTCTCATTCTTCTTATGTTTATCTTGAAGAAGGTACTTTATATCCAATGAGAACAACTTATATTAATATTTATTTTGGTTCTAAATTTGATTTTGAAATTATTACTCCAAGTGGTGATATTATCAACAATTTTGAAGATACTATTATCAATTTTGATAAAGATCAATTAGAAGTTTGTATCTCTCAACATTATGGTGACCAAATTGTTAAGACTTCAACCAATGTTCAATATGATGCTAAATATAGTTCAGGTTCCACTAATTATCAACAATCTGTTGTTAATGGTCAAACTTATTTAATTGAAAACTTATATGTTAACGAACCACAATCAACTATTACTACCACCTTAGTTAATACATTTGCTACTACTTCGACTATGACTGCTTTTAGTAATGTTGATGGTGTTCAAACTCCTGTTGCTGTTGTTATTGATCAATCATCTGCTCCTGTTGAACAATTACCAACCACTAACGCAAAAGCTGTTACTGTCACTAATACTGGTAAAACAATTCCTCAAGCAACCGGTTGTTCATTAAATGATAACTTAATGAAAAAATATCCAGGTTTCCATGCTACCCTTTATAAATATGATGGGGGTTTTGGATTCTTAGAATCAACTTATTATGCAAATGAATATACAACTGAAGTAACACTTGGTACTGCAAAGAGTATTACAGCACCAAATTTCTCTGTTCATGCATTCTTAGGTGTTACTGATACAATTTATGGTGAAAAATTAGATTCATGGAAAGGTTATGTTGCACAATTAACTGGTTATATTTATGCACAAGAAACTGGTCTTTATGAATTTTCAATGGATTATTCAGATGATGGTTCAATGGTCTGGATTGGTACAAATGATGCATTTGCATGTTGTGAACCAGATAATATTCCAATTGATAGTAAAAATAGTGCTTTATTCTTTGAGCATTGTCAAGAACAAACTAAAGGTTATGTTCATTTAATTGAAGGTAATTATTATCCTATTAGAGTTGTTTTAGTCAATTGGTATGGTGATTCTGCTTTAGAAATGTCAATGATTACACCAAGTGGAGCATATGTTAAGGAAGATTGGTCAAATTGGATTGTCTCTGTTGATGATCATCAAGATGGTTTTTGCCAAGCATGATCAAGTGATTAAGTAATTGTACTTAATCACCCAAACCTTCTTTTATTCATTTATTCATTTAAATTATTAAATCATTTGTTTATTTTTTTCATTTATTATACAAAATATATAGCATATAGTGATACCTTATTACAATTTTAAATTATCGATTGCAAAAAATGGCTGATTTGAGTGGTTCTGCATAAACATTCTGCACATGCTCTCCAAAAACTGCACAATCCTGAAAAAGAAGGGTTCCCGCGGTGACAAAGTCTGCAGTGTCGGATTCGGTGAAAAATTTATAAATCCGCTGACGTACTCAAAATTTTTTCTAAATTCCGGAACTTTCCATCTTCAATTTCTATTGACGACATCAGGGTTTATTATTATTAGGATTATGAGTTTGAAATTTTATTAGTGATTCATTTCATATAGATAATGCTACAAAGAATTATTAAACAATCAGTTAAGAAGAGTTTTGTTTCCACCAGAACTTTCACTAGTGCATCTGTTAGATTAGCATCAGAGGATCCAAATGCACAACGTTTACAAAGATTAGCAGAATTTCAAGAAAAAATTCGTAATAATACAAGAATACATCAACAATTAAAGAGTGTTCAATTAGTTATTGCAAGTAAAATGGATGTTTCAAGTGGTTCACCACCTTCATTAATGCAACAATTACAATTATTAAGTAATAAAGAAGTTCGTGATGAAATGGTTAAATTATCTGAGATTATGAAAGAGGAAAATATTAATTTAAATAAGGAAGATGTTGGATTTTTAATGCAAGCACTAAAGGCTCAAATGGACAAAGAGGACAAATAGTTTGGAAAATGAATTAAAAGAAGGAATCAAGTGAGATGAATTTCTTTTCATAAAAAGAACAGTTATTATTATCTTCTTTATAATAATTTGTACATACGAAACTTAACGCACATTATACTAATGCTATTAAGGTTGAAGCATATTTAAGTTAACTAACAGTAAATTTTTATAGCGTATCATTTTTAAGAGGGATACATCTAGTATGTAACATAACATAAAAGTAATCTTTTCAAAAAAAATACTAGTAAATGTCTCTAGGCAGCAGTTGTAGTTATTGTGATATAAAATAATCATATAATAAGTAAGGGTCCTTTACTATAATTCACTACTTTCCGCTCAATGAATACATATCTTAGCTTGGAAATCGTAAAAACAATGCTCCAATCGGGACAAGAATTGCCATGAACTAAATTAGATCATCGATGTATGATCTATGAATAATTTAGAATATGCATTATATTTGAGCAACTAAATAAAGCCTAACTTCTTTCTATTCTGTATATTACATTACATCACTTTAAACTTGATGATTGCTTTTTTTTTTTTTTTTTTTTTTTTTAACAAACGAAGTTAATTTATATACTTGATTACATAATATTATACACTACGAGTTTTTAGTAAGCGAAAAAAAAATTAGTTATGACAGATTATTATGACAGATTTGTCTGTGATGCCTTATAAGCTTTTCCTTGTTCTGCTAAATGATTAGTGACTTCATTGTATTTATACGACGAAAGATTAACAACTATGTATCATTAGTACCAATGGTAGGACCCTGTAGGTTTTTTTATCTTCAAAGCCTCTAAAGTAGCATAAAAATAAATGTTTTTATTCTTGACGAGCCACCTAAAAAGACAAATTTGCTGTTTTGAGATAATTGACAAGAAGAAAAAATAATTATGTTTAGACAAAATAATACTCTTACAAAACACAAAACTTATAGATCAATAATTAATAGCATCACTCATGATATCCAGGATAATAGTACCCATTATTAGCATATTATGATAAAACCAAATTAAAATGTGGTGTATTGATGATTGTGTATTAATTCTTATTCTGTCCTGTTCAACCTTTTTTATACATGTTCTGCTAACGATTAAATGATTATAAAACCACCAAACTTGAACTTAATGCATGTTTATTCAAACAGTTGTCTTCCCTTCTACCCCCAACCAATATGTTAGAACTTCAGGATCAGGAAAAAAGTATAGCTACTACGTATACATATTCAACAGATGATACGTCTCCTACAACTACACAACACCCTTATATTGAAGATAAACACACTAAAAACTTTTTCAGTTGTTTTATTGATGGGTTTAAACCTTCTAAAGGCTGGGAGATTGATGAAAATCTAACATTTGAAGAACGTACCCACAAACTTCAAGAGTTTGCACCACTAAAAAGAAAATTAAAGAATAGGCATTTACAAATGATTGCTATTGGAGGATCAATTGGTACTGGATTGTTTGTTGGTACTGGTGGTGCATTGGCTCAAGGTGGTCCAGCATCACTTATTATTGCATGGATATTAGTAGGTATTATGATGTTTTGCACAGTTCAATCTTTGGGTGAATTATGTGTTGCGTTCCCAGTTCTAGGTTCATTTGTTCAGTACAATACAAGATTTATTTCACCTGCATGGGGGTTTTGTATGTCATGGAATTATGCTCTCGCATGGTTAATTTCATTACCAATAGAATTAGTTGCAGCCGCTATAACAGTTAATTACTGGAATGACTCAATTAATTCAGCTGCTTGGGTTGCAATTTTTTATATTATGATACTTTTGATCAACATATTAGGAGTTAAAGGATACGGTGAAACAGAATTTGCTTTTTCAATTATCAAAGTTATAGCAATTTTAGGGTATGTTATTTTAGGAATTGTTATTAATTGTGGTGGAGGTCCACAAGGTGGTTACATAGGAGGTCAGTATTGGAATAATCCTGGCGCTTTTAATCATGGATTTAAAGGTGTTTGTAGTGTGTTTGTTACAGCAGCTTTTTCATTTGGTGGCACAGAATTGTGTGGATTGGCTGCTGCTGAAACTGAAAACCCAAGAAAGTCCTTACCATCCGCAACAAAACAAGTTTTTTGGAGAATAACATTGTTTTACATTATCTCATTGGCTTTGATTGGTATTAACATTCCATTTACAGATTCAAGGTTATTAGGTAATTCCGGTGCAGCGGCATCTCCATTTGTTATTTCAATTCAAAATGCAGGTATTAAAGGATTACCATCAGTTATGAATGCAGTTATAATGTTATCAATTTGTTCAGTTGCTAATTCTGGAGTATACGCTGCATCTAGAACAATTTCTTCACTTGCAAACCAAGGATTTGCACCAAGATGGTTTGGATATGTTGATAGAGAGGGTAGACCACTAGTTGGAATTGGAATAACAATGGCATTTGGTTTACTTTGTTTTTTAGCTGCAACATCATATCATGCAAAAGTTTTTGATTGGATGATGGCAGTTTCTGGATTATCATCATTTGTTACTTGGGGATCTATAAATGTTTGTCATTTGAGATTTAGAAGTGCACTTAAGGCACAGGGTAGAGGAGTTGATGAGTTACATTTTACATCGCAGAGTGGTATCTATGGATCAATATTTGGTGTTATACTTAATGGATTAATTATCATCTCTCAATTATGGATTGCATTATTCCCAGTAGGAGGTAAGATATCAGCTGAATCATTTTTAAAATCTTTTCTATGTATCCCAGTTTTGATTATATTTTACACATTTTGGTTGTTTTATTCAAAAGATTATACCTTTTTCATTAAAGGTAAGAATATTGATCTTGATTCAGGTCGTATAATAGAAAATCTAGACGATTTAAGAGAAGAAATTGCACGGGAAAAGGCAGAGTTAGCATCCCAGGTATGGTATTATAGATTTTATAAATTTTGGTGTTAATTGAACATGCAGGTGTCCACACCTTTTGTTTATTATTTAATTTGTACTTTTATTTCTAATTTTTGAACAAACAGTGGCGTAAACTTATTATCCTATTCATTTTGTAACATTGTGGAAACAATAACATCAATAAACATCGAAGAGATCATTTAAGCTTATAGTAACAATAGATTAGATAACAAAGAAGCGAGACATTTTTCCCGATTAGAACAACTTATCCCCGAATTTCTTGTAATGCCTTAGCAAAAAAAATATTTGACAGATTTCATACTGATAAAGGCTATGAAAGATGCGATAAAGACAATCAAATAGCGTGGCTCTAATTATAGCATTGTGTCAAAAAGGGTAGGCATGTGGCTGAACTTTAGACAAACAGTGGCTGTGGAAATATACGGAGGAAGAAAATGGGCAAAAATGGGATGATAAGATAGGTAAGATAAGATAAGATAAGATAAGATAAGATAAGATAAGATAAGATAGTATTTTTAGCTTAAATAGATTTTCGGAAGGGTCTATTCCTATTGTTTACTACAAGGGGTCGTGTTATGATAAGAAAGAATAACATATGATAAGTGATAAATTGGATAGTGATTACAATTCAGATCATTAAAATTGGATAAAACTAATATAGTCAAAAGGTTATTTGAATTGATTAAAAGTGATAAGTTTTCCTTATATTTCCTGAAAGTATACTTACTTTAAAATTTAATTCATAATATGTTAGTAGTATTTTTATATTTTTCTTTAAACAAAGAAAATGTCCAGTGATAAAGATCCGGAGAAAAACTTAGCTACTGCATCAATTCATTCAGTTGAAGAGAATGAATCAACTCATACTTATGAACCTTATGCAAAGAAATCCCAAGGTTTTTTCAAAAATTTTGCTGATGGTTTTAAACCAGAAGAGGGTTGGTATATGGATGAAAACTTAACATTTGAGGAACGTACTGCTAAAATGCAAGAAATTGTACCATTGAAAAGAAGTCTTAAAAATAGACATTTACAAATGATTGCCATTGGTGGTTCCATTGGTACTGGTTTATTTGTTGGTTCTGGTTCAGCTTTAGCTCATGGTGGTCCAGCTTCTCTTATTATTGCTTGGATTTTAACTGGTATTTCAATGTATTGTACCGTTCAAGCATTAGGTGAATTATGTGTTGCATTTCCAGTTGCAGGTTCATTTGTTCAATACAACACAAGATTTATTTCACCAGCTTGGGGTTTTTGCATGTCATGGAATTATGCTCTTTCTTGGTTAGTCACTTTACCATTGGAATTAGTTGCAGCGGCAATTACTATTGATTATTGGAATGATTCAATTAATTCAGCTGCTTGGGTTTCTATCTTTTACTTTGTTATTTTAGTTATTAACATTTTTGGTGTTAAAGGTTATGGGGAAGCTGAATTTGTTTTCTCTATCATTAAAGTTATTGCAATTATTGGTTATATTATACTTGGTATTGTAATTAATTGTGGTGGTGGTCCACAAGGTGGTTACATTGGGGGTCAATTTTGGCATAATCCTGGTGCATTCAATCACGGATTTAAGGGTGTTTGTAGTGTCTTTGTGACATCTGCATTCTCTTTTGGTGGTACTGAGTTATGTGGTTTAGCAGCAGCTGAAACTGAAAATCCAAGAAAATCATTACCATCTGCAACCAAGCAAGTTTTCTGGAGAATCACATTATTCTATATTATCTCATTAACTTTAATTGGTGTTAATGTTCCATATACCGACCCAAGATTATTAGGTAACTCTGGTGCAGCTGCATCTCCATTTGTTATTTCTATTAGAAACGCAGGTATCAAGGGATTACCATCAGTTATGAATGCAGTTATTATGATTGCTATCTGTTCAGTTGCAAATTCATGTGTTTATGCATCATCAAGAACAATTGCATCAATTGCAAATCAAGGTTTTGCTCCAAGAGTTTTTGGTTATGTTGATAGAGAAGGTAGACCATTAGTCGGTGTTGGCATTTCATTATTATTAGGATTATTATGTTATTTAGCTGCAACTCCAAAACATGGAGAAGTTTTCGATTGGATGTTAGCAATTTCTGGTTTATCATCAATTTTCACCTGGGGATCAATTTGTGCTTGTCATTTAAGATTTAGAGCTGCATTAAAGGCACAAGGTAGAAGTACAGATGAGTTACCATTTACATCACAATGTGGTGTCTACGGATCAGCATTTGGTGTCATTCTTAATTGTCTTATTTTAGTAGCACAATTTTGGGTTGCATTATTCCCATTAGGATCACCAGCAAGTGCAGAATCATTTTTCAAAGTTTATTTATGTGTTGTTATATTAATTATGTTTTACGTTTTCTGGTTGGTTTACTCAAAAGATTTTAGATTTTTCCAAAATTGTAAAGATATTGATATTGACTCAGGTAGATTGATTCAAGATCTTGATGTTTTAAGAGCTGAAATTGCAGAGGAGAAGACACAATTAGCAGCTAAACCATGGTATTTTAGACTGTATAAGTTCTGGTGTTAAATCAACAGAATATTTCTTTAGAATAGAACAATTTCTCATTTTTTGTATTATAATTATAAATACAATTTAATTTTAGAATTTCTTATCTCTCAATAAGTTAATCAGTTAATCATTAATTGATTAACCTATTCAGCTATCAAGCTATTGTTATTAAATAGATCCCAACCCTTACTCGCCAACAATAAGAAGTTGGTCAATCTTAATGACGTATAGTAGCAGGATACGCGGAAAAGTATCTTGCTATTGTCAAATACGGAATGATAAGGCGATAAGAAATTTTATCAATTAGATAACGCTCTGATAACAGTCCTATATTTATAGTATGAATAGTAGTAGTATAACATTTGTTGGAGCCGTATACAATGTCATAGCAACTACCTAATCTCAGAGATTATGGACTTCATGTCAACACTGTGTCGGATAATATTATATGCGCTTTGACACCATTTTTTCACCCTTTTCAGTAATTTTTGAAATTTTTCAGGCGAGATGTTCATTTTGATCTGTAGAATAATCTATTATCTTTGATAGCTACAGATCATAACTAAACTGATAACGCAATTGCATCCCCGCAACAATAATTTAGTTGAATAAATACATCCCCTTAATTCAAATTAACTGAAGATGAGTTATATACTACATTTACTATGATACTTGTTTTATTTTAGAGTTTTGAATAGGCAAGAACAAGAACTTTAGATAATAACTTGATCTTGATTTTGAGAATAAAAGTGAAAAAAAATATGTCAATGGGATTTGATAGGGAGAAAAATTTAGCAACTACATCGATTGAAACAATTGATGATAATGAAATTTCATCAACACCTACATACAATCCATATGATAATACTGAAAAAGTTAATGAAGGATATTTCCAAAATTTTATAAATGGTTTTAAACCGGCAGAAGGATGGAAAGTTGATGAAAATTTAACAATTGAAGAACGTAGTAAAAGATTATTAGAGACAACTCCATTAAAGAGAAATCTAAAGAATAGACATTTACAAATGATTGCAATTGGCGGTTCTATTGGTACTGGTTTATTCGTTGTGCCGGTGTGCATTATCAGATGGTGGTCCAGCGTCACTTATCATTGCATGGTCATTAACAGGTATTATGATGTATTGTACAGTTCAAGCTTTGGGTGAATTATGTGTTGCGTTCCCAGTTGCAGGTTCATTCAATCAATATAATACAAGATTTATTTCACCTTCATGGGGGTTTTGTATGACATGGAATTATGCACTTGGTTGGTTAGTTACATTACCATTAGAATTAGTTGCAGCTGCAATTACTATTGATTATTGGAATGATACAGTTAATTCAGCTGCTTGGGTTTCAATTTTCTTTTTCCTTATTGTTATAATTAATTTATTTGGTGTTAAAGGTTATGGTGAAGCAGAGTTTTTCTTTTCAATTATTAAAGTTATTACAATCATTGGTTATATTATACTTGGTATTGTAATTAATTGTGGTGGTGGCCCACAAGGTGGATATATCGGAGGTAAATATTGGCACAATCCAGGTGCTTTTAGTAATGGATTTAAAGGTGTTTGTAGTGTTTTCGTTACAGCAGCATTTTCATTTAGTGGTACAGAATTATGCGGTTTAGCAGCAGCTGAAACCGAAAATCCAAGAAAATCATTACCATCTGCAACCAAGCAAGTTTTCTGGAGAATCACATTATTTTACATTATTTCACTTACATTAATTGGTGTCAATGTTCCATATAATGATGAAAGATTACTTAATAATTCAGGTGCAGCAGCATCACCATTTGTTATTTCAATTCAAAACGCAGGTATCAAGGGATTGCCATCAATTATGAATGTTGTTATTATGATTGCTATTTGTTCAGTTGCCAATTCATGTGTTTATGCATCATCAAGATCAATTGCATCAATTGCAGATCAAGGCTATGGGCCACAATGGTTTGGATATGTTGATAGAGAAGGTAGACCATTAGTTGGTGTTGCAATTTCATTATTAATTGGAATGTTATGTTATTTAGCTGCAACTCCAAAACAAGATGAAATTTTTGATTGGATGCTATCATTATCAGGATTATCAGCATTATTCAATTGGGGATCAATTTGTGCATGTCATATTATTTTCAGAAGAGCATTAGTTGCACAGGGTAGAAGTACAGATGAATTACCATTTATGTCACAATGTGGAGTTATTGGATCATATTTTGGAGTTATTCTCAATTGTCTTATTTTAGCAGCACAATTTTGGGTTGCATTATTCCCATTAGGATCACCAGCAAGTGCAGAAGATTTTTTTGAAACATTCCTTTGTGTTCCAATTTTAGTTGTTTTCTATGTTTTTTGGATTTTCTATGCCAAAGATTATAAATTTTTCAGAGATGTTAAAACAATTGATATTGATACAGGACGTACAGTTAAAGATTTAGATGTTTTAAGAGCAGAAATTGCAGAAGAAAAGGCACAATTAGCAGCTAAACCATGGTTTGTCAGAGTTTACAAGTTTTGGTGTTAAGTCCAATCTGCTATACTTTTAAATAGAGATTAGATAGATTACTTATTTATCTGTATATTACGTAAGAGAAAAATTATATCACAGTAATAATGTTTTCGTAAAACAACAGTGTGCATTGGATCAGGTGTTAATAATCTCATTATTAGTCATAACCTGTTAAATGGATAAGTGGCGGAGTTCCCTTTACTTAGGATTCAATAAATCTTTATTGTGTAAGAGATTTAGGTATTGAAAAATTAAGTATAAGTATAAATTTCATGTGTAGAATGTAAAAGCAGCCTGAAAATTCATGTCAAAAAATTAGCCAAGGGAACTTGACGGCTCATCTTAATTTCCCACTTTTTCTTCTTCTTTTGATTCCTTAATATCTTTGATTTCTTTCTATGATCAACGTTTAACCACTTAATAACATCAATTAACTACTTAGATAATCACTACTATTTATTGCAAACAATTTGGTACCTTTTTTTTACCATTTTGTTCTTACTAACACTGAAAAACCATAGTAGGTTCATTTAATTAAATTCACCATCAATTTTTACTTTATCTTTAGTACAAGCTTGATTTTTTGATGTTTAAATGATCAAGTACTTGAATAGCAATTCCGTGATCAATTGAGCATTCTTCAGTCATTTATTGATGATATTGAATCTCCATAATACAAGAGCAACATTAATGCAATTAAAGCATGTTAGGAAATGATTACATAATCAGTACTTACATAATCAAATATTATCAACATTCACTATAATAATATTATTATTACTTAGTGAAAATTTGCCACTTTGTTAGTGTCCTTATATTAATTTACTGTTAACTATTATTATTAATTATAAGGGGCCTATAATTTAATTACTGTTTCTGAGCCGTCGCACTTTTACATTATACATTATGGATGATGATTCATTGTTGCTACTTCTTTCTCAAACTTTATCAAAGGATAATATTATAAGGAGACAGGCTGAAGTTTCTTTATCTTCTCTATCCCTGAACAATAATGACTCTGTAATTGAAAAATTATCTAAAATTTTAGTCAATAATAATAGTAACATTGAAAGTGATTTACAACTAATTATTTTAACTTATATTAAAAACAATATCAATAAATCAAACACCACTAACATCATTTCATTATGTGAAAATTTAATCAATTATTTCTTATCTTTCCAAAATTCAAACCCTTTTATTGGTAATGATCAAATTTTAATTAAAATGATTATCAAAATATTAGAAAATTTAATAAATATTCAAAATATTCAATTTCAATACAATTTAATTAAAATCATTAATGATAATTTAAATGATAATGAAATTCACAACTCTCTGTCAAAATTTTACATAATTATTTTATTAATTTATGTTTTAACAAAATCAAATAGATTTATGGAAAATTCAGTTAATATTCAATTATTGAATGAAATTTCATCATTTACACCTTTACTATCCAACTTTTTACAAAATTATCAATCTAACGATATCAAATTTAATAAAATAACTTATATTATAATGAAAATTTTAAATAATTTAAGTGATTCAAAATCTTTCACAATGTTTAACTACTTTAATGATTTAGAGAATTTACAATTGATATGTGAAACAATTGGTCAAATTGGTCAAATTAATAATAATTTAAATGATTTAAGATTAAATAAATGGATTTTAAAAATTTTCATCAATTTATCAAATAATCAACTAATTGATGAAAATATTAAAATTCAAAACTTGTCAAATACTTTAAAATACCTCGATAACGAAAATGATTTCAACTTATGGACATTAGAGAAAAATTGTAGATTTGGTTATTATTTCTTTAATTATTTACAAAAATCAATCAAATTAGGTTTATATTCTCTCATTCAACCTTATATTGATATTATAATATCAAATTTAATAGTTTCAATTAATTTACCAAATGATGAATTAATTGATGATATTAATGATAATATAAATGATTTTATGAATTATGTTACAAATGATTATAATAATTATACCTATGAAATTTCAATTGATTTAAATGATTCATCGAAAAGATTTTTAAATACTTTAATAACTAATGATATTAGTATAATAAATCCATTAATTGAATTATGTGAAAAGTTAATTAATTCAAGTAATAACTTTTATTATATTGTTTGTGGACTGAAAATCTTAAATATGTTTTGGTCCAAAATCAAAAATACTGATGTTGAAATTCAATTAATAAATAAAATAATTGAAATTAATTCTTCAATCAATAATAGGAATGATCTATTATGGGTTAGATGTATAATTTATAATTTTTTCACAGAGATTAAAGGAATTAATGTTAATTTTAATAATTTTAATATTGATTTAAATTACAATAATGATGATAATGAAAAAAATGACATAGTATCGAAATCATTAATAATTATTAGTATAAGAATGATACTTCTATGCAATGAACAGATAAAGCAACAAGATTTAATTAATCCAATTCAAATAATGCAAATATTACTAAAATTTAATGAAAATGAAAATTTAGAAATTATAAATGATTTAATTGATTTATTAATTGAAAGATATATTGATGAATTAGGTCCATATAGTTATGAATTAATTTGTAATTTAAATGATATGTTTTTACAAATAATAAATAATACTGATATTGAACAAGATAATGAAATTATCAATAAATTATTGGGAATTTTAAATAATATTTTAACAATTATAATATCAATCAATGATGAATCAATAATTTCAGTTATAAATGATAAACTAAAGTCATTGATTGAAGGAATTTTAGAGAATGCATCATTAGATTATTTAGAAATTATACTTGAAATTTGTGATGAAATTAATAATAAATGTAGGAAAGTTTACAATTTATCAACAATTATTGAAAGTTTTGAACAATATGGATGGGAATATTATGAATTTTATGAAAATTATTTACATAATATTTATTATTTTGGTGATAAAAATGATAAAGAACAAATGAATTTATTAATTAAATGGATTATTAATGAGAATTCTAATGATGAAGAATTTCAAAAATTTCTAATTGAATTAATAATTGAAAAAATTTTATCGAATGAATG
Organism: Pichia kluyveri; assembly: GCA_030062975.1. NCBI lineage: Eukaryota > Fungi > Ascomycota > Pichiomycetes > Pichiales > Pichiaceae > Pichia > Pichia kluyveri. The sequence goes on along the minus strand of CP125799.1, from coordinate 645,726 downwards.
TGATGATTATGAATTTGAACAAATTTTAGAATTTATTTATAATAATCAATCAGATGATGAAGACTTTTTGTTTAAGAAAATTAATATTGAACTAATTTTAATTGGAATTTATAAAAAATCCAATATAACATTAAAATTAATTAATAATGAAATAAACAATTTAATTAATAATTTACAAAATTTAATCAATAATAATGAATGGAATGAATCATTATATGATTTAAAGATTGGATTAGTTGGATTAATTGGACTATATAAAATTAACCCAATTGAAACTATAATGGAATTAATTAAACAATTATATTCAGAATTAAGTGATACAATTGAAAACTACAATAATGGAGAGGATGATAAATATTGGAAATCATTAATTGATACAATTGATATTTTAGAATTAGTAAAGGGGATATAATATAAACATTGTAAGTATATAAGTTATTTATTTATTCATTTATTTATTCAATCTATCTCTACTAGCTTTAAACAATTCCTGTTGTTTTGCTAATAATTCTTCCTCTGTTAAACCTGATTTAACAAATTTACTTTCTTTACGTTTTTCCTTTATCTTTGCATTATCACGACAACTTTTAACAAATTCCTCTAAGATGGAAACATAGTTTTTATAACCTAAATTTTCAACTGCTTGAACAATATGATCAGTTGAAATTGTCTTCTTTAAATCATTCTCTGCAATATCATTAGATTCAGTTGCAACAATCATTATAAAACTTATACAACAATCAATTAATGCTTCACGAGCTTCTTTTGTAAATGATACATCATTTGGTAATATTTCTGTTAATATTTTTTGCACTGTAGCTCTCGGAAGTGAAAGATCTTCTTCAGACATAATAGAGGGGGTATATATTGTTAGTTATTGTATAATAAAGATCAGTAAAAATGATTATAACAACAAACATTAACGTTCATTGCATGCATAAGGATTACGGATGGATATGGTAAGCATATTAAAAAAATTTTATTTTATTTTATTTTATTTTATTTTTCAACATGAATTTTTTTTTTCATTGAAAGATCAAGTAAAATTTCTTTTAGACAAACAACCATGTCAAGTGTATTAGTACCATCATCATTTTTAGTTGGTAAGAATAACCAACCAATAGGTGTAGCATATGCAAGTACATCAATAAATGGAATTAAAGTTCAATATCAAATTTTCGGTAAAAATCCAGAATTCAAGGAAGTTATACTTGAAAATGATAATATTAAAATTAATCAATTAATTTGGTTAAATTCTCATAAAATTGCTATTATTTATAATGGTAAACGATATTTTGATGTTTTAAATATTGATGATGGTGATTTAATTAAAAGATTAGAAATTGAAAATAATAAAAGTGTTATTACTTATGGTTGTAAAAATAATTTCAATAATAAAAGTGATTTCTTTACAATTATTGATTCTGATTTAAATATTATTAAATTTGATATTAATAATGAATTAAAGAAAGTGGAAGAATATAAAATTAATTTAATCGATGAAAAAATCAATTGCTTTAATTGGATTGATGAATTTACAATTATTTTAGGTGGTACAAAATTATATAAATATGATTTAATCAATGAATTAATTACTAATGAAATTTCAATTTCAATTAATTTAATTAATAATATTATAATTGGAAATAATAAAATAATTGTTAGTTCAAATAATGAAAGATTTGTTAATATAATTGATAATAATAGTAATAGTGAAAGTTGGAAAATTATTAAAATTTTAACATTTGATAGTGATGTTTTGAAATTAAGTGTAAATAATTCAATTGTTTCAGGTATTACAGAGGCAGGTATTGTTGAGAATTTCATTATAAATGATATTAACAATAGTAGCAACAATCAAAATAATAAAAAGCAACGTCGTTCATCAAATAAATTAAATATCAGATGTAATAATATAATTAAGATCAAAGGTAATGGGAATATTATGGAAGATGTTTATGTTAATGATTCTAAAACATTAAGTATTGGTTATTTAACATCAAAACGTAGTTTTATTATTACAAGAACAGGTATTGAAGATTTTGAAATTAATCCAGATTTAAATATTGATAAAAATATTAGAAATGGATTTCAATCAATTGATGATGCTGCATTACCATCATTTGAAAATAATGGTGAATTGGTTGATGGTAATGTAATTATTACCCATGATAGTAAAGATAATGATGAAGATGATGAAGACGAAGATGATGATGCAGATGATTTTGGTACGATTGTTGCAAGAGCTAAATCTGTTATATCTGAAGTTAAAAATAATAATAATAAAAATAATAGTAACAATAATAACAATAACAATAAATTAAGGGGTAATACTAAAATTGCAGGTACATTAACTACAAGTGTTTTACAATCAATTAGAGGACGTGATATGTCAGCATTATCTAAAATTCTTAATGAAACCAATGATGAAAATATTATCAAAGCTACAGTTTCAGGATTAGATGGACCTGCAGCATCAGGATTATTACAAGCATTAGGAGAATTAAGTGGACGTAGTGGAGGTGGTATTGAATCAATTACAACATGGGTTCGTTGGGTTTTAGCATTACATGGAGGTGGAGCACAGACCAGTTCAATTATTGCATTACATCGTTCAATGACTGCAAGAGCACGTAATTTAGAGAAACTTGTTGAAATGAGGGCAAGATTAAATGTTGTATCTACAAAGGCACAATTAGGAAGGCTCTATACTACTGGTAATGGAGACATAGATGACGAAGATGATGAAGATGTGCTTGTATGTAGAGGAACTGGAGGATGCAGAGAACGATATTGATATTAATTAGGCAGATTACGTAATCTTGTATATTTTATTAAAATGTTAATAATAATAAATTTAAATAACTTCTCTTTACATGCGTTTATTATGGTAGTTTTTATACAAGTCTTCTTATAGACACACAGACAATGGATAATCAACAACCAACTACAGAGTTCCCAAAGAATTTGATACCGCATAAACCTTTGATGAAAAAAGGTTTGCAAAAGAAAGCATTGTCAACTAATACACCATTAGATACAAAAATTTTTGAATCAATGGTTAAAAAGGATAAATTATATTCCAATAGTTTAATAAATAATAATAATAGTAATAATAATAATAATAATAATAATAATAATGAAAATGTTAATAATCATATAATGAATAAAATTGTTAATGATTTAAAATTTTATCAAAATGTTAAAAATTCTCGTATGCAATCAATGAAATTACCACCCACTGCAAATGAATTAACTAATAGAATGTGGGGGGATGGTTATAATGGTTATGGAAATGGATTTACAAATGGTAGAGTAACATTTATAATGCCAAATGAAAATAAAATTAAACAATTACCTGATAATTCAATTGATGCACCAATTGATTGTCAATATGTACCAATTAGATTAGAATTTGATGTTGATAGAGATGGTTTTAAATTAAATGATACATTTGTTTGGAATATTAATGAAGATGAAAGTTATTTATTAGAATTTATTGATTCATTAATTTATGATTATAAAATTACTAAAAATATTGTTAATATTAAAAATAAAATTTTAAATTCAATTAATGAACAAATTCAACAATTACAACCTAAAATTGATAATCCAAATATTGATTTGAGATTCCCAATTACATTAGATATAACTGTTGGTAATAATCATTTAACTGATAGATTTGATTGGGATATAATGAATGATGAAAATGATCCAGAAGAATTTGCTAAAATTTTATGTGAAGAATTTTCATTATCAGGAGAATTTGCAACTGCTATATCACATTCAATTAGAGAACAATGTCAAATATATTTTAAATCATTATATTTAATTGGATATAAATTTGATGGAGGTGCAATTGTTAGTGAAGATTTAAAAGAATTTATTAGATCAAATTTAGATGCAGGTAATATAATTATGCCAAGATATTTATTACCAGATTTTACACCTTCATTACAAGAATTATCTGCAACTAATATAACAAGAATTATTCATGAACGTGAACGTGAATCAAAACGTAAACATCGTTCAGCTCCACGTTCAACTGGACGTCGTGGTGGATTTGTTTTACCTGATTTAGCAACAATGCCTAAAACTCTTAGAACTCCAATTCAAGGTATTTATCCAGGTGATGTTATAACAACAAATAAAGATGATTTTGGATTAGAATATTCAAATGAATATATTGATACACCAATTGATATTACAATACCACATAATCAATTATTAGAATCATTTAATAAAAATTCAAATTTCCAAGTTAAACAAGCACGTTTAAGAAGAAATCAAAGGAAAACTCGTCGTTGGTTAGAATCAATTTTAAAGAGACGTATGAGAGGTGATACACTTGCATCTGTTGCATCCATTGATAAGGAAGCTGATAATGCATTACCTATTAAAATACATTTCACCTGGCGTTGACCTATGTATAATATACCTGTATAAATACCATAATAATAATACCATAATAAGTGCTTATTAATTTCTTACATAACTAAAATCCCTCGTATTTTATTTTATTTTATTTTATTTCCGTTAATTTGTTTGTTTCATTTTGTATATCTTCTTCTTCTTCTTCTGTTTCTTTACACAGCTAGCTCTATTGGACTTTAATGATACCCGAAAACGTCTCTGGTGCTGTCTCTAGCACTCTATCAAACTCATTACAATCGCTTAGAACATCTGTTAATAATATTTACACAAATGCTCCATTACTGCGTTACATAAATAGTAATAGTAGATACAATCGTTTACCAACTGAAACTAATGATAATTCATCATCATCACCATCATCTTTATCATCAAATAATAATACATCAACAGATCCTTCACGTGTAAGGACAATGAATGGTCATGTTGTCTATGTTGGTGCAGGTAATGATGGTGTTTTCAGCAATTTATCTGCCAAGCCTTCAACTGCGCCACCGTCAGCACCTGATGTTTTACCTTCTTATAATGAAGCTTCATATGATCCTTCACCTCCATATTGGGAAACTTCAGTAATGTCAGAATTTGATGAAATTTATATTGATGGTATACCCGTTGGTAATATATTTAATTTCCTTTGGAGTACAATGATTTGCGTTTTATTTCAATTTTTAGGTTTTATTATAACTTATCTTTTACATACATCTCATGCTGCTAAAAATGGTGCTCAATTAGGTTTAGGTGTAACAATTATAAATTTAGCATTCTCTGCTTTACCAATTGATATTAATAAAACTGAAATCGATTCATCAGATAATAGATTTGAACCTTTAGATCCTGCATTTATTGATGTTTCAATTATGAATGATGATTTAGATGCTACAATGGATAATTATCAATCATCTTTAAGTAGTCACCCTGATTTCCATCAATCTTCAAATTCAGGTAATATTGGTCATGGAACACCATTATTAGCATATTCATTATTTGCATTAGGAGTTTTCATAATTATAAAGGCAATTTATGATTTTATAAAAGTTAAACGTTTAGAATATTCTATAATGTTCCCAAATACTGGTCCAAATTCAAATAGAAATGATGAAGAGGCAAATGTTGCAAGTATACCAATGGGAGATTTTGGACTGGTACCAATTTATGAAGAAGAAGAAGCAGGAGAGGGGGAAGAAGCGGATGAAAGTCATGATGATGAGGATCGTTTTCATGAAACAAGTGATGAAGATGTGGATTAATGATTATTATTATTATCATTATGTATTATTTCATGAACAATTTTTTCTAATTTACTATTCAATTTTTGTTTATAAAGTTTTTTTTAAAGGGATAAAGTAATTAATAACATAATATTATAAAAACTATAACTAACTAACCCATAATAGTTAACATTTTTTCATAAATTGTGAAAACAATACCACCACTTAAAATTAATCGTCCTAAACGTGGAGTTGCACCTTTCCAAAATGTCATTAAACCTTCATTTTTAAAAATTTTAATAAAACAATCAATTGTACTATTATATTGTTTATTTGAATCTAATGCTTGCATACGAGTTTTAACTGTATCAATTGGCATTGTTGTATAAACTGTTATAATACCTGCAAATGCACCAAGTAAAAATGTAAGTCCACTACTTAATGGTTTATCTCTTGGAGTATTACTCCAATCTTGTAAAATACCTTTAATTTTACTATATGAACCTAATCTAACTGCAGAATTTGCACCTTGTCTCATTGCAACTGGTAATAAACCTGCATATAATCCTTTAAATCCTAAATCTTTAATTAATCTAAATGTACCTTTTGTACCATCTTGATATTTTGGTTTTAATGATTGTTTATCATCAATTTTAGCAGTTTTAATTGCTTCAGCAGGTGTAACTGCTAAAATACTTTCAAGTAAACCAGCACCTAAACCTGCAATTACACCTCTTGGACCTGATAATTTACCATCTCTATCAGATAAAATTCTTTTAATTGCATCAAATCCTAAAAATCTAACAGATGCTTTTGCTGTATTACCAACAACAAATGCTGGACATCCAACATATAAGGAACTTATACCTTGAGTACGTGCAACTGTATAAATTAAAACTAATGGATTACGTGACATTGTTGAACTTTTATCAACTAATTGTAATCTAGTTTTAGCAAATTCAAATGGATAGGTAATTACACCTTCCACAGCTCCTGCAACACCACCTGCAATAAAGGATTTAGAAGGATCTGTCTTTTTAGTAGACATTAATTTCGTTATTTATAAAAAGAGGTATTTACAAAAGGTATATAGAAACACTTCAACATTGTCGAGTTGGAAATATTTCATTGGAAGAGTCAGTCGTCATGTTGAGAAAAATTGAAACTTTTATTTCAGGCCCGAAATTGATCATTTTCGGAAGGACCCTGTTCTTATCTTTGGTTTATTATTATATTATTATTATAATATCACAGTTGTACATGCATTGTATCCACAAAAGATTCATTTCGTATAGTGGTATCTCCTTCTTCTTCATCTGATTCATCATTATCATTATAATCATCATCATCATCTATTACCACACTTTCATCATCTTCTGTAGTATCTTCCTCATCTAATGCATTCAAATTACTTGAATCACTCTCACTTTCTTCAGTTTCTTCACTCTCTAAACTATAATCACTTTCAACTCCAACATTTCCTGCATTAATTTCATTAATTTCATCAGCTTTATCACTTATAATTTCTCTAACAGCATATCTAACCCATCTACGACGACGAACATCTCCTCGACTTTTCTTTAGTTTATTCGATGCACCTAATCCTGCAGAATATGCTTCAGCTCCATTACCCATTACTATTAAATCATAAACCCATTTACTTTCTTCATCAATATCAAATACATCATATAAATAATTATTATTCACCCAATCAGTTGGACACATATCTAAATACCACCCTTCATGATTAATACCAGTTTCAAGTTTTTCAAGTATACCTTTATTAATAGTTATAGGATCAAGTAAAATATTATTAAAATCATTACTCTCTCTTCTTCTTTGAATACTCGAATTTTTACTTGTATCTTTATAACTTTCATTCATCGCAGCTGCTTTCTTCTCCTTCTTTTTTATCATCTTTTCATATTTTCTCTTTTGTTTATTCAATTTATTTTTCTCATGATCAAATATTAGTCTCTTGGTATTATTCGAACTATTATGTTGATGATGATGATCATTATTATTATTTTCACGTTTCTTAGTTGAATCATCATGACTACCACTACTATTTGGTACAGCAATTCCTTGACTATTCACTCTCAAATCTTTATTAACAAATTTCCAACCTTCAGGTGCTTGAACACCATCTAGTATTAGAGTACCTGTAATAGGTAAATTGTTTAATCTGATATGACTATTTAATGGGTACATATCTTTAGAGAAACATGCAAATTGCCATGATCTCGTATCTTCATTAAAATACTGCAATTCAAATATCTCAATTTGTCTGATTTCCATTTCATCATTTTTCAAGTCTAAATCTTTTAATAATTTTGATTCACAACGATTTAATAAAGTAACTGTCTTCAATCTAACTTCTTCACTGTAAAATCTTTTCAAAAATTTCTCTCTATTTTTCGGATGAAGTGAAATTACAAGTACCCAAACCAGTATAACTATTAATAATTTCAAATATGGTAACATAAAAAAAATAACGTTTGATCCAAATAATTCAATAATCAAACCTGTGAATAATAAACCAACAAATATAGACCAAGTAAGTAATTCATCCCTAAAATAAAATAATTTCCAACACCAAGCATTTATGAAATCCCATGAATTTATATATAACATCATTCTATTTTGTAAATCGGTAACATTTAACAAAAACTCCCTTGAAAATTCATTAACAGGTTTGGGTAATTCATTTTCCCAACTTTTCACACTTTCATCAATATTTGGATTTTGTATCATATATGCCGGTATTATTATTTCAAAACATGTATAAAATAATGGAATTGTAATCAGATTAATTGGTTTTAAAATTGTGATTGTAATAAACAGTAAAACCGTTATTGTTATCAGTGGAGATTCCCAATTGATTATATTTGTAATCATATCAATTGTTTCAAATGGTATAGTTAATCTCTGTAATAATAATATTGAATTTCTTGACATTATTTGCATACTTAATGAAGGTCTATTTTTTTGAATTTCAATTCTTTCAAGAACTCTATTCAATTCTTTCTTACTTGATGTAGTAGTTGTTGGAATTGCCATTGATATAATTTTTTCCATAAATTTATCAACATAAGTATTTGTTGTAGGTGAGCTATTAGATTCTCCCTCTTTATTGTCATTATTATTATTAGTAGTATTATTAGTATTATTGCCTAGATATCCTCCCTCTGAGATAGAGTTTTTCATTTCAATTGATTTTGTAATGAATGTACCAAGTAAATCACTCTCAGATTCAGATGATTTTGATTTACCCTTCTGTATCCGTAATCTACTCAAATCTCCCTGTCCCCTTGAATCATCATTTTGTTTATCACTAGAGGTACCAATTTGTCTTGACCAAGTATCCCATAATCGATTCCCAAAAGTATCCATAGTCTGATTCTATGAATTGTATCTTAATAACTAACAAACGCCCTCAATCCGTATATAAACTACAATTCAATGGCCATCTACATAATATTGACCCTTCACTTTAAACTTTCATGTCATCAGTACAGGAACGTGAAAAATAATTTTTGTTGAGAATATATTACATAATCATTTTCTATACATTATACAAATACAGTTAACATTATTAAAGCTTTAAAACAACCCAAAGAACTTCTTCTTCTTCTTCTTACTGCTGCTGCTACTGCTCTTGCTATCACTTCCACTCAGTGTTCCATGAATACCGGTATTTCCGGAAATACTGCCTGAACTGATCGATATTACCGGACTTTTCGATTTTTTCAGTGAGGATCCGACGGAACTATTAACTGAAGGTGAATCAATATTAATCTTTGGAACTGACTTCCTGCTACTATTTCCAGCAATAATATTATTTTTATTTATTTTATCCTGTTGTTGTTTCAGTTTTTTCTGTTGTCTAAATCTCTTCAATTTTTCATTAAAATCATCTTCTTCAACTTTATCACTAACCATACTTTTAGTACGTTGTAGTTGTTCCGGAGCACCTGTTAGTGTTCGTACTAATTGTGATTCTTCACCACCTAATTTAGCTGATTCTGCAAGTTGAACACCATATTTATGTGCCGAATCTGATATAACTGTTAATAACTGTTTGAATGAATCTTCATGTAATGTCTCAGATTCTAATTTAGCAACAGCTTTATAAATCTCAATCTGTGTCTGTAATTCCAGTCTCTTAAGCTTGAATGACGGATTGCCTGTAGTAATATCAGTATTTTTATTGTTAACAACTAACGGAGGTGGATTTGATGAATCAACACTAATATCATCATCTGATCTATCACTATTGGATTTCTCAATAGTTATTTTAGGATATTGTAAATTCTTGGATTTGTCCTCATTCAGATGTTTAGATTCATTACTTGATGATAAAGATTTAGACTCAAATGAGTCTATACTTGGTTCATAATCACTTCTCTCCTCATCATTTGATTCATCATCATCATCATCATCAATATTACTACTAAAACCACTCTCTTCTTCCACATGTTTCATTTCTTTTATTACTGAATTTAATTCATTCAAGATAACTTTGTCATTCACTGCAGTTTTCTTAATATATTCACGTTGATCCTCTAGACTATAAACACCAATATTATCTAACTCACTTAACAATTCATCATTTTCATAAACTGTATTAGGATTATCTCTATTCATAAATTTCATTCTCTTGTCTAAAACTTTGAATAATTTATTTTCATATAATCCCATATTAATAGGTGAAATAATAATTGTTGGAACAGGTGATGTCACCACAATCCTATCAGTTAGCCTCTTAGTTGCCCATGATTTAGTTGGTGGTACTTTACCAGGTTTAGTACCAATTATAATTAATGAAGGTTGATATAAATCAAACATATCATTGAAAACATCACTTGTTGAACCAATTGCAAGTTCAACCGTAATTTTAACAATTCTATCAGGATTAATTATTGAAAGTGCATATTTCATTATATTTTCAGAAACTGTTTGTGCATATTCTGGTGAATTTCTTATCTTATTTTCAGTAATATTTGAAACATATGCAACATCTGAACTATTTCTACGTTGATATCTTGATAATGATCTACCAGGATTTTTAATTGCTGCAACGATAATAATTGTATCACCGTCTTCTAAAAATTGATTACACGCCCAATCAATACCAACCCATGTATGTTTCCTACCACTAACATGACACATTATATTTCTATTCTTAAGTTTTGGTGATAATGATCTTAATCTACCTGCATACATATCATCAAAAAATTTATGTTTCTTAGTAATAGTACATGCATCATGTGTAATAATTGGACTTGTTGGATATTTTAATGAAAATAAATGTCTCATACTATTATGTTTTTGAGAAACCATATCTAAATCAGATGGTAAAATCATATTAGCCCTTGGACTCAAACTTCTACTTGGAGATTTTGATGAATGTCTATTATTTAGAATTTTTGATTTGCTTTTAGATCTACCACGACTATCATCAAAATCATTATCTTGACTATCTTTATTTGATAAATTATCATCAGTATTATTATCAATATCTGCTTCATCACCACTATCACTGAATGAAGATAATGGATAATTATTTAAATCATCAGAGAATTTTAAATTAACTGTATCAAAACTAACACTATTAGAGAAATGACTTTCAATATGAGCATTCTCATTACCACGTTTTGATAAAATTGACTTTTTCTTATTTATACTATTAGCAGTTGAAGGTGCAGATAAACTACCACTAAAACTATTTTTAGATATCAATGGAATATGTTTGTTTAAAGATGATGAATCTAATTCTGATGATTGTGATGGTAAATGTGTACATTTGCTATTCATACGGTTTGAGCATTCAACACATCTACCAGTTATTTTAGCTAATAAATCTTCTGGTGATACAGGTAAAAGATAATTCGGAGGTGGAGTTGTTAAATGAATAGTATGATATGGGTAAACTTTAGTATCTCTTTGTACTTTACCTAAGTTAACACTTTTGAAAACCGTATTACCAGTATGTGATTTAGTCTTTGTTAAACCTGCAAACTCTGGTGTTTCACCCCATGAAAGTGTTGGATGTAAACCGCCTCCAGGTGTATTTGGGGACATCATATTTGATGAATAAGGACTCAACGCACCATCCCTGTTAGTTCTCGTCATTGAGAAGTAGTCTTCTGAAATTCCTCTACTCATTGTGATAAATAGAGTTGATTGTGTTTGTCAATGGGTTTACACTATCAATAATATAAAGTATATTAACAAGCAAACACCGATCTTAAGTTTGTGATAAATTAAAGGGTTTTTTTTGTCTTATGATTTCTCGCCTTGTTAATTGATTCGATTTTGCTAATTTAAGCTTACCTGCATGAGCTTATTCTGGTGGTTATTTTACAAAGTATGATAAAACTATATAAGAGTAAAGGATAGGATATATAAACTAATTTTGGCTGTTTACAGCAAGTTCCATGATTAAACGTGTAGATAAATGTAAGAAAGGATAAGCACTGAAAGACGAAACTAATTCTTCATCGGAACTACTATGAGACTCCGATGAACCTGAAACTGATTGATTTTTACTTTCCCAACCATCAAATTTAAAATCAACAAGATAATTATTTGGTTCAAGTTGAAATAATTGAATTTGCATTTTCATCATATCAGGTATATTATCATTCATTTTTTCAGATTCTTGTTTATCTCCAGGTGAATATCTCCACCTTACCTTAATTGTCCATAATTCTTCCTCTGATGGTCTTTGCCATTCTGCCCCAAGATTTCTTAATGCACGATAAATTTCTCCCATAACATCAAGTGGATATGATCTTGATCTAATACCAAAATGCCATCTAGTTTTAGATTTTTTAGCAGTTACAGGTTGAACATTAGCAAGTTCAGGATATGATTGAATCATATAAGCTTTATGAATTTGTGGTAATGAAGATGGTAAGATTGCAATAGTTGAATTTGGTGATATGTTCATTGTCTGTTGTTGACCTTCAATACCAGTTGGAGATCGCCATTCACTATCAGATTGATGTTGTTGCTGTTGTTGTTGCTGTAATTGCTGTTGCATTAATTGTTGTTCACGCTGTTGTTGTTGTTGTTGTTGTAATTGTATTTGTTCTTGTGATATTCCTTGTCTTGCCTCATTCTCAAGTCTTTCCTTTTTCATTGATTTAACTAAACCAGTATTTTTAGTCATAAGTTCATAACTATCTAAAATTTCTTCAGTCTCTGAAGTTTTACCAATTTTAATTGCTTCAATAATTTCTTCTCTACTATAACCCATTGCACTTGTAAGAGCAAAAATAACATCATCATCAATATCATCAGTTGTTAAAGTTTTAGTTTCATTAAATGCAGAACATTTTAAATAATCAGGCAAATCAACTTTAAACCATTCATCATCCATAATTTCATGAACTGTTATACGATTAAGTGGATTAACGACTAACATTCTAGTTAATAAATTTTTTGCACCAGGTGATAAATCATGTGGTAAAGTATAGACACCATTACTAATTTTTTTAAATAATGCAGGAATTGATTCATCATCGAAAGGTAATCTACCACATAACATAACATATAATATAACACCACAAGACCAAACATCAACTTCAGGACCTGCATATAATTTACCTGAAATAACTTCAGGAGCTGCATAATTTGGAGATCCACAACTTGTCTTAAGAAAATTACCATCACTCATAATATTTGATAAACCAAAATCTGCAATTTTAATATTTAATTGATCATCTAATAATAAATTTTCAGGTTTTAAATCACGATGAACAATTTTATGACTATGACAATAATCAATTGCTGCAATAATTTGTTGAAAAAATCTTCTTGCTTGATCATCCTTCATTCGACCATTTTGAACAATATATTCAAATAATTCTTTACCAGCATATTCAATAACCATTATAATTTCTTCCTTTGATTTAATAACATCATATAATTTAATTATATGAGGATGATTTAATAAACGTAAATAAGAAATTTCACGTTCAATTCTACCTTGCATATCAGATTTAGCTAAAGTTTTCCTATTAATAATTTTCAATGCAACTCTTTGACCAGTTGTTGTATGATATGCTAATTTAACTTTACCGAATGAACCTTCACCTAAAGTTTTAACAATTTGATATTTACCAATTCTATTGGATTCTCTATGATGTGTTTGATTATGACCATATGAATCGTGTGACTGTTCCATTGTTGATTGATTTGTATGTATACTATACACTGTTAAAAGAATAAAAGAAGATATGTGGGGTCATTGTAACACTTTCATAATAATAATAATAATAAATGTCGGTGCTGCTTCAAATTTCGTTTTCGCAGCGCCCCATAGTAAAGTTGTCTGTATTCACAGTTAATTATAAGGTCAGACAGTTAGTTGCACTTTCAGTATCAATACACTGATATACTACAAGTGTATCTTCAGTTACATACTATACATCAAGGATATTACTACTAATACATTTTATAAATAATAATAATGTGCCAGTCAGTAGGTCATCATCCGGTCATGGGTCAATTCCTAAGAAGACCTGCAAGACGATGGTTTTAACGCTGGAGTCACTCATCACCACCAACAGCCAGAGACAGCACAGACACTACAGTCAATGGGAGGTCCTGCATAGCCACCAGTGGTGTTAAAAGAAAGAAATAAAAAAAGAAAGAGACCAGTAGTAGGAAACAAACTTATAGAGTAAAATTAATACGCACAGTAAATTTTTTCCAATTTTCAAAATTTCATCATTTTATTAACAATTAAGGGTTTCTATTATATTATTTTAAAACAAAGTATAAAGAGTATAAAGTATTTAACTATAATTAACTAACGGGTTCTGATAATACCTGCAGCCATAAGGACCATGATCTTCTTATAGACAGCTGGATTCTTCATATGTTCTTGAAGTGCAGCTGGATTACCTTGTGCTTGTTGTAAAATTGTATTCATTACAGGATCTTGAATAATTTCAACAACTTCAGGATCTTGTTGGAATCTTGCAACTGATTGTTCATATGTTTCACCTTCTAATGGTTGGAATCTTAAACTTAATGCTTTTTGTAATAATGTTTCAATTTCTCTTAATTGTGTTGGATTATTACCATTCTTTGATTCAACTTCCTTTGCTTCATATAATGTATCAATACATAATTTATAGTCTTTCATTGCTAATTGTGCATTTGCCTTTCTAATATATGCTTTAACAAAAGTTGGATCATATTTAATTGCCATATCACAATCTCTAATTGCATCTGGGAATGACATTAATTTTGCTAATGCTGCAGCTCTATTTGAATAACCTCTTGGATCAGTTGGATCTCTCTTAATCATTTCAGCATATGATTTAACAGCATTTGGCCAATCACCCTTAGTGAAATAATCTCTACCTTCTAATCTTGCCTCTTCTGCCTTTTCTTTATCAACATATGCATCTGCTTCTCTCTTCTTTAATTCTTGTTCAGTAGTTCTTAATTTATTAAGGGTATCTGCAGTTCTATGTTCAGTTAATGATTTTTCAAAATATTCAATTGCTTGCTTTAAATCATCCTTCTTTAAGTAACAATTACCAATTCTTGCAAATGATTTTGCAACTAATGTATAGTTTGCTCTCATTTCTCTACCTTCATCAACTGCTTTTAAACATGTTTGAATTGCAGTATCATAATCTTTCTTTTCAAATTCTGCTGCTGCTCTATTATTTAAATATGTAATATCCTTATAAGTTTCCCATGCCTTATTATATAGTTCAATTGCTTCATCAAACTTCTTTTGTTTATATAATGTATTTGCTTGTGCCTTAAATTCATCAGCTTGTTCCTTTTCAGTACTTACAGGTTCAGATGGTTTAGATGATGCAGGTGTTGGTTTTGATTCTGCCTTAGGTTTTGATGTTTCTTCAACTTTTGGTTCTTCTTCCATTTTAACATCTTCATTTTCTTGATTTGATGAAGTTGCACCAGCATTTGGAGGTTGTGATAAATCAATATCTAAAATAGTTGTAATAATTGTCATTAATCTTGGATCAGACATCATATCTTGTGCAACAGATTGTGGATTTGCTTGCATTTTTTTAACTTTTTCAACTAATGCAGGATCATTCATCATTGCAGAAGTTTTAGGATTTGCCTTTAATTTATTAATTAATTGAGGATCAGTAAATTTACTAAACATTGCATTCATACTTTCACCAGGATTAGAATTAGCTAATGCATCTTCAGCACTTTGAATACCTTCCTTTGCCATTGCATTAGTTGGTTCTAATTCTAATGCTTTTTGATAACTTTTAATTGATTCTTCATATTGACCTAAACCAAATTCAGCTGCACCAACTCTATTATAACCTTTAGCCCAAGTTGGATTAATCTTAACACATTCTTCTGCATCCTTCAATGCATCAATATATTCATGTAATGAAGTATAACATGCAGATCTATTTGAATATAAGACATGACTTGGAGTTTCAGATGCTTGAATAGCTTTTGTGAAATATTCAATTGCTTCTTTGAAATTCTTTTGACGGAATGCGTCATTACCTTGTTGTTTAAATTCTTCAGCGGACATTGTAACTATGAATAAGTGTGATTACTTTAGAGATACAGATATTTAAAGAAAAAGAATGAAAAGACATTGTATACAATTGGGAATACTAAAATCAACTTGACAGAGCCATTGATATTTATAAAATCAACCAACTTGTCATTTTCACCTCACTGAGAGAAGCTTCTAGAAATTCTCACCTTTTTCTTAAATTTTTCAATTGATAACGGTTTTAACAAAAAATATTTTTATTTTTATTTTCATTTTATTAATACTGAAATTTTTTTTTACTTTTCACTATCAATTTAAGCTTAATTTATATATACCCACAAACATGTCCTTTGAATCACACACTGAAAACTTCAAGAAATGGATCAATGAAAACTTTTCATTTGTTTCAGATAAATTCGAAATTAAAGATTTAAGAGATATCAATCAAGGTCGTGGTTTAATAGCAGTTGAAGATATCAAAGCCGGTGAATCATTATTTGAATTATCAAGGGATGCTATATTCAATGTTGAAACTGCTTCTATTTTAAATTTAAATGATAATGTACATGATGTTCTACTTTCCCTTACTCAATGGCAAGCATTAATTATTTGTTTAGCTTATGAATGGTATTTAAATGAAAATTCTAAATTATTACCTTATCTTAATGTTTTACCATTGAAAAGCACTGATTATAATACTTTAATGTATTGGAATGATGAAGAATTACAATATTTAAAACCTTCAGGTGTTTTATCAAGAATTGGACGTAATTCAGCTGAAGAAATGTATTCAATTTTAGTTGCTGATATTATACCAAATCAAATAAAATCAAATGAATTAGCAGAATTTTTAACTTTAGAAAGATTTCATATCATTGCAAGTCTTATTTTAAGTTATTCCTTTGATGTTGAACATCCTGAAGAAGTCGAAAATGATGATGAAGATGTTGAAGGTGAAGAAGAAATTGAAGAGAGAAGATGGAAAAGAAGAGCACGGAGAAGGAGAAGAAAATGAACATGAAGAAGAAGATGAAGAACACAACCATAAAGATGAAGAAGGAACTTCAGATAATGAATCTGATGATGAAGCTGAACAAGAGGATCCTGTATCACAAGACTCATACTTTAAATCAATGGTACCATTAGCAGATACACTTAACTCCGACACTACAAAATGTAATGCTAAATTAAAATATGAAAAGACAAAACTTGTCATGGTTGCCGAAAAAGACATTAAAAAGGGTGAACAGATTTTTAATATTTATGGTGAATTACCAAACTCTGAAATTTTGAGAAAATATGGTTATGTTGAATTACCATCATCAAAGTATGAATTTGCAGAAATTCAAACTCCAACAATAAAAGAATATTTCCAAGATTTATTTGAAAAACAATTTAAATTTTTAGATCCTAATCAGTCAAATACTTTAGTTGATACAATTTTCGAACTTATTGAAACTTCAGAATATTTAGATGAAAATCTTTCAGATGATATGGATATTGGTATATTATCTGAAAAATATGAAATTTACAGCGATGGTGAAGTAGTACCTGAATTTCTATTATTAATCTTAATTATAACATCAATTTATCAATCTGTCCAATCTGATGAAAAATGGTTTAAAAAAATAGTTAAATCAATCGAAAGAAAACCTTCAAATGAATTAGTTTCATTTATACATAGAACAATTTTAAAATCACATCAACTTTTAGAAGAAAAGTTATTATTAACTAAATCAACAGTTGAAACAATTAAAGAATTAATCAAAATAAGGATACATCAATACCCAACCTATATAACTGATGGAACATATAAATTACCAGAATCTTATAATCTATCTGATAAGAAGGAAATGGCAAATATTGTATTATTTAATGAAGTTCAATGTTTGAAAAGTGTCATTGATGATAAATTCCCACCAATTAATAAAGAAGATGGATTACCTAGATTCAAAGTAATTGATGATGATAAATTTCTTAAGAATTTATTAAAAAGGAAAGTTGAAGAAACTGCCTCAAAATCAAAGTCCAAAAGACAAAAGAAATAGAAGAATAGAATTTACGAACAGTGTATGAAATTAAAACAAATCTATATAGATCTATAAATATATACAGTAAAATATAATATAATAAAAACATCATTAAGCAATTTTTTGCATTAGATATTCAAAAGCAGAGAAAAAAACTGCTGTAACACAAATTGATCTAGTAATTGAAGGGCCAAATCCTTTATACATTGAAATATTTGGAACTAATTTTCTTGCAACAACAGGTAATTTAGGTAATCCAACCTTAACACGTATAATATTATTTAAAACATCTTTTTGATAATTAGCCTTTATCGTATCCAATGGGTAAACTGTAGCCCAAGCAATTGCACCAGCGATTGCACCAGATAATGGTACACAAATTGCATCAACTTTATCCTTTACTTTATCATTAAAATAATCACTCTTTTTATTGATTGATTGTAATTCTAATTTAACAGTTTCATAGACACTATAAAACAGACCTGCACTAACGGCATCTCTAGTCATATGATAACTATAACCACTATAGAGACCTTTCCAACCTTCATATTTAACAATATCTCGTGCAACACTGAAAACTTTTGTTGGTAATTCATTTTTCTTTAGATTTAAATTTGAATCTTTATTAACAACTATAACAATTTGTTGAAATATTTTAGTAATTTCGAATGGACAAGCAAATGTTGAAATTATTGCACCAGCTAACAGACCTGAAACAAATGAAACTGGGAAATTCTGTACAAAATTTTCAGTCTCTGGATTAAGCCCCCAATTACTTGTATTAATTGATGGTATTACCTTACTAACGAAAGGTTTTGAAGATGTGAAAATTGAAACTGTCATTGATCTTGATAATGAAGTTGTTAATAAAGGTGCAGTAATACCTCTGAAAAGACCTCGTATCCCTTCATTATTTATAGTTGATTTGAAACAATGTAATGCATTTTTATAATAATGAGTTTGCATTCTAGTTTTCAGTGAATCTAATGGATAACCTGCAAATGTAGCTAATAATGATGCACTATATGATAATATACCAATCTTATATGGTTGTAAAATTGATGGCATTGTGAATATTGGATTCTTATATTCAATATCACCTGTAATACCGGGGATAAATTTTGAATTTTTAGACGGTTCTGACATGTTCGTTCCTATGTGATGTCTATATGAGCATGTAGTTTTAGTTAACTCTTAGAAGATATATATTTCAATGATGATTCACTCAATGGTAGATTGTGATCCATTTTATTGAAATTGATGGAATCATTAACCGTCCTTAAAATACCCGAGAAGTGATTACGTAAGGATTTATAAAGAAGAGAAATAGCCGAAAAAGGGTACTTTTTTGAAAATGTGTTTTATTTTATTTTTATGGGATAGCAGATTGATTATAAATTTATATTATACAGTACAAAAGTTAGTTAGTCAGGTAGTTAGTCAGTTACACAGACAGAAAAAGTAGTTGATACTATTTGCTTGCAAAGTATTCAGCTTCAACTTCTGCAATTGACTTAACAAATGCTTCAATGATTATATCAGCTTCCTTTTTAGTAATAATATATGCAGGTGCTAAACTGATATGATCACCAAGACCAATAATATTACCATCTGCATCCGTTGTAGAACCAGCTGTACCTTGAAATCCCATACTTGTAATACCATTTTCTAAACATTGTTTTTGAACTTTATAACAGAATCCAAATGATGGTGTTAAACATTCCTTAGTTAAAGGATCACAAAATTCAACTGAGAAAAATAATGGTAAACCTCTAATATTACCAACAACTTTGGAATCTTTTGTCTTTTCCGCAATTGTTTCCATCATATATTTACCAACTTTTGCACCTGATTCAAATAAATTTTCTTTAAATAATTTTTTTTGAACTGCTAAACCAATTTTACAATTAAATTCATGACAATGATAAGTTTGTGCACCATTTGACATATTTGAACCATTAACAATTGCATTTTTAACTTTTGGTGAAATAAGAACACCTGCTAATGTAACAAAACCTGAACCAATAGTTTTACCAACAGTCATAATATCTGGTCCATTACCTTCTTTCATAAATGTTTCATAACAATGATATTTACCATTTCTACCTAATCCAACCATAACTTCATCAAGACAGAATAATGCACCATATTTTTCACAAATTGCCTTTGCTCCATCTAAATAGCCTTTTGGAGGTGGACATGTACCAAAACTTGAACCACCAACAGTTTCAAAGAAAACACCTGCAACAGTTGTTGGATCACAATCAATAAATTTTTGTTCTAATTCATTTAATAATTTTTCAGTATATTGTTCCTCAGTAAATTTTTCAGTAACATTTCTATAAGTGTAACAAGCTGAAACTTTTGGAGTTTGTTCATCAGATAAAAGAATGTTTTTAAATTCATTTTTTCTAATACCATCACCAATTGATAATGCACCAATTGTGAAACCATGATATGAATTAAATCTTGAAATAAATCTAAATCTCTTGGTATCACCTTTTTCTAAATGGTATTGTTTACAAATTTTCATTGCATTTTCATTTGCTTCAGAACCTGAACCAACCCACAAACAAGATGCAAAATGATCCTTTGGAGAATGATCAATAATAAATTGTGATAAATCCTCTGATGCTTCATTACCAATATAATGACCAAATGAATAATTTGAAGTTTTAGCTGCTTCAATCATTGCATTGACAATATCAGGATCTTGATGACCTAATGAACCAACAGCTGCACCTGTCATTGCATCAATAATTGTCTTTGATTCACCAGTTTTTGGATCTTTAACAGTAATATACATACCATCTGCCTTTTCTAAAATTGGTGCTTTTTCAGAGATAACTCTTTGGAAAACTTGAGATTCTGTTGTAACTGTCATTATAATTTGTTTATTTGTTTATTTATTTATTTGTTTTTGTTTCTTTGTCTGAATATAGAGAATATATACAATCTAGTCATTTTTCAATTTAACATTGGGTATGTGCTCCTTTTATAGACATTTTGATGTTATGTAGGTATAACATTGATAGAGCAAAATAAGTTTAACAAAAGATAAATCCAACAGCTACACCTGCCTCATTAGGAAGGTAGAGACGTGTAGAATATGGTGCCATCATAGACACTATTATTTAAGATGAAATAATCAATATATAACCATTAAAGATTAGAAATATTTTTTTGACATGATAACGGACTTTATCAGAACTGCGGAACTGGTCTGATTTTGAGAATTATTTTGAGTGAGTAAATTCGTCTGGAGTTTCCTATTTAGGAAGGTGTAGCACATTGTATTAGTTTAAATGTTATTTTATATTATACAAAAGGTTATTATTATTTCAAGTTTCATACTTCAATTGAATCAATAAATTGAAGTACATTGTTATTACGAATACCATTAGCCTTGATATCTGAATCAATTTCTAAATGTTTTAATCCATCATCATCTACATCATTTTCATTACTATTATCATTATCAATCTCAATACTTTCATAATCTTTATGATTATTAAATGATAATAATGAATCATTTATATCATCATCTTTTGATGCAACTAAAATTAATCCCTTTGATTTAATCGATTTGACAATTTCATTTGATAAATTCAATATTCGTTCAGGAATTGTAATACCAAGTAAATTATTTGAACATGCAAAATTAACTGCTAATTTAATTGATCTAGTTAATTTATCATCATAATCTAATAAATTTGTAAATTCTGTCGAATCTTTATTAATTGAATCAATATTATCAATTAATATCTTATTCTTAATATCATTATATTTATTTTCTTTATCATTAGAAATTGTAATTGAACTTAAATCATCCTTTAAAATTCCATTTGCTGTACATTCAATAAAATTCTTACTATTTTTATCAAATTTAATACCATTAAGATTATAGAAAACTGGATAATTTGGCTGTTTCCAGTTTAATATAGTACAAACATATGAATTATTTGATGATAAAACAATTTGTCTACTTGAATGTAATGAATTATTGTTATTTCTTAATTCTCTAACATGTGTGAAAATATCTGTTAATATTGAATCAATAAAATTATTTAAATTATTATTAACTGTTGATCTATTATTATTATTATTATTATCATCATTATTAATTTCATCAATTTTATTATTTGATAAAAATGCAAATTCTTTCATTTCATAATTCTCTAATTCATAAGTTGTCGGATAGAAAATTTCTAAATTAAGTGAAATTTCTGATGGGACTAGTTCTAAAAATTCATTTAATGGTAAATAAACTTTGGACATTAATTCATTGAAATATTTATTCAAATTTTCAAAATTTAAATTTTGTAAAGTATTCTTAATATTCATTAATTCATCTTGATTATTTTTATAAATAATTGATTTTAATTGTTGATAATTAAATAATGTAATTGGTAATTTAACATTATTACCAATATCAATTTGTAGATTAGGACAAATAATTGGTGTACCATCATGTAATGAAACAACATTTACAGTGTAATAACTACCATTTAATGATGAACTTGTAACAAATGAAGTTAAGCTGGATTCTTTCTTTTTATCTTCATCAGATGATGAACTTAATTTCCAATATGTATCATACATTGAAATTTCTAATGGTTTACCAGAATATGGATAAATTAATTCATAAGTAAATTTTAATGAACCAATTGTCTTTAATCTAATATCTAATAATGGTAATTCTAAATAACCAGTATTTTTAATACCTAAACCAGGATACTGAGATTTTAAAATTGATGATGTTAAAGTTGCCTTTGCTAATAATCTTGTACCAAAAGTTGGGAATAATTCAAAATCAATTTCAAATAATTCATCATCAATTGAATCTAATTGGAAAATTATATTTTTTTCATTATCTAAAACTGGTAATAATAAATTTCTTGGAATTAATTCATTATTACTAACTGTAATTCTACCCGGCATTGATGTAAGGAAAATATCAGGTAACAAATGAACTGAATATCTATTAGTGAAAAATGAAAGTTTTAGGAAAATTCTCTTTTCAAGAAAATTATGTCCATATTTTCTTAAAGGTATAATTGGTGGAGGTAATGATAATTCTGGAATCATATCAATATTATTTAAATCAATAATTGAATCTAATGAGTGTGTTGGTAATGAAGTTGATAAAAATTTGATATTCTTGGATGGTTTCAAAATTTTATTTGAATTACTAATATCAATATTATTTGAATTCTTATTGAGTAATTTTTTATTATATCTTAAAGAATCTAATAATGCATTTAAAACAGAAATATTACCCTCCCACATTGCATAAAATAAAGCATTATAATTATCTTCATCAAAAATATTTAAATCAGCTCCATAACTTAATAAACATTTAGTCATTTCTTTATCATTAGTGAAAACTGAATAAAAAATAGCAGGCCATTTATTTAATTTATCAAGTTGATTAATATCTGCACCATATTCCAATAATAACGGAACCAGTTGAATATTTCTTGAAGATGCAACAATATGTAAAGGTAATAAACCTTCGGCATTACATTGAGATGAATTTGTTAATAAATTAGATTGTTTTGCTAATTCTGCTGAACCAAATTTTTGTAATAATAATTGAACAATATTTAAATTACCAAATTTACAAGCAATATTTAATGGTAAATACATTGGTTTTGCATCATTTTGTTTTGGGAAACCATTTGAATTATAATCCAATAAAATTTTAACAGTTGATTGATGATTATTTATAATTGCAAGTAAAAGTGGTGAAATTGATTCATTATCATGAGAATCAATAATTGAAATCAATTTATCATTAAAATTTTCCTTTATATAATCTAAGATTAATATTAATAAATCATCTCTACCATTTTCTGATAAATAATGTAATGGAGATCTACCAATAAAATCTTTAATTGAAGGATCAATAGTTGAATATAGACAAGTTTTAAAAATATCATTTCTACCAGTCTTACAAATTGATGCTTCAATAATACAATTTCTACCATTAAGATCATCAACAAAATTTAAATCAATAAATTCTTTGAAAAATTGATAAAATTGTAAAATTGATTCATCAGGTATTTGTAAATTTTTAATTAATAATTGGAAAACTTTTGAAAATGTTAATTTTTTAGTTTTAGTATTTAATTTTGAAATTATTTGATTTGACCAATCTTTTAATTTAATTAATTGTTCATTAGTTGGTAAATTTGCATTTTGTAATGTAATATCATAAAAATCAGTATATAATTGATCATAAGAATTGAAATCATCATCACCATTATCATTATTATTATTATTTTCAGAATGACTTTTAATTGAATTAGTATTATCAACACTATTAACAAAATCATCATCATCATTTAAATTTTTTGAATCATTATATCGTATAAAATTATCATCACCATTACTTAAAGCTTCTAATTCTAACAAATTATTAGCAACTAAATCACTTAATTCAACAATTTGATTTCTATGGAAAATTGGTTGAACATTAATTGCAGTTGTAATATATAATTCCCTTGTCTTTGATTTTGATTTTTTATCCCATTTTTTCAAAACTTTAGTAAAACCAGTTTCATTTAATCTAACAAATTGTTCTAATCTATCTAAATCTTTTGAAAATTTTTTAAAACCATCGAAAAGTGAAATGAAAACAATTGAATTTTTAAATATTAAATTTTTTTTGATTGATTTAATTTTCCTTTCAATTAATAAATCTAATCTAAATCTTAATTCACTTTCCATTTCTAAATAAAATGCATTAACTTTTTCCAATTCTCTTTCCAATTTAAAAAAGAAGGAACCTTTCTTATCCTGTAATGATAATTTGGAATTATTATTATATTATTATTATTATTATTATTATTATTATTATTATATTATATTATTATTATTATCACTATCATTACCAGTTTCAATATCATTATCATTTATTAATTTATTTATTAATTTTTTTAATTGTTTATAATTAATAAAATAAGATGAATATTCAGGTAATTCAAGCTGTCTAGCAGCAAGATATTTACCGAACTTCATGACTGAATGGTTATTTAATAAATGAAATGATTATAATGGCAAATTAAAAGAAGATCAGATGGCAAAACTACAAGAAATCAAAGAAATCTGTCAACCAGAGCCTTCAAGATGCATAACATGTTAATGCTAATTATTTATTAAGCTACTAATAAGACACGTGCACTCCGAATTCGCGTCGATGGGCCGATTTGCTCGGCTCAGCATTTAAAGATTATATTATTTTAGGGAATAAATTGTTCTTATTATTATTATTATTTAATAGTAGTTTCTACACATAAATACTAGAATATAGTACCATTGACAAAGTTTTCAAATTCCATTTCAACATCATTTTCATTGTTGAAAGTTATAGTGGAAGACTGTCCATTATTAATCCCGTCTATATCATTTATATCATTAATATCATTAAATTCATTCATATCGTTTTCATTATAATTGAGTAGATTTTCATTAAAATCAAGTAATTTTAATGTTGACAAATCTTCAAATTTATTATTATTTTCCTTAACTAATGAAAAAGTATCTAATAAATTGAATTGTTTATCATTATTATTTAAATCATCAATTAATGGAATTTCATAATTATATTGAATATTCATTTTACCATTCTTAATTGATAAATCATTAGGTAAATCTAGTAATTGAAATGCTGGTATTTCATCAATATTATCTAATGTACTTGCATTATTGTTATTATTATTATTACTATGTAAATGATTGCTATACGATAATGTATCAATAGTTTCATTTGATATACTTTGAGATGATGAAAATACTGTACTATTAGTTGTTGATACTGTAGATAATAAATCAAAATCATCTTCTTCATAAATCAGTTTATTTATTGGTGAATTAGTTGTAGTTTCAATCAGTGTCATCGGTGTAATACTTTCATTATTGTCTATACTAGTGATATTGATATTTTTCATATTGATATCGGGAGTTATATTCGTTTGTTCATTATTATTATTGCTGTTGTTTTCATTAATTTCATTTTTAGTTTCATTATTTTTTTCGTTACTTTTTTTATTATTTTGTTCATTATTTTTTCCATTATCTTTTTCATTATTTTCATTTTGGGTTTCATTAATTGTAATACTATTATTGTCTAATTTTGTTTGTTGAGAATGTGTTAAATCAATTAGTGATACAATTAAATCATTAATATCATCATCATGAGATCTTTTCTTTGAATTGACTTTATCGGGTATTTTATTAATATGGGGTTCAATAGGGGGTTTAAAATTTTGTTTTTCCTCGTTATTTTTTAAAGTACTACTTTTATTATTTTTTTCTTTTATATTATTATCATTGGTGGAGGTAGGTGGTATTTCAGTAGTAGTATTATTTTTTACATTATTTTTAATACTTTTATTATCAATGGCAACATCATTTCCATTTCCATTTCCATTTTCATTTTCATTTTTCTTGGTAGTTGAAATTTCTTCCCTTATTGATTTAAGATTTGAAACTAATCTAATAACTTCAAGTTTTAAATAATAATTTTCTTCATTAATTTTCAAAATTTCTTGCTTTATAGGATTATGTATAATTGAACAATCTAACTGTATTGTTTTTTTCTTTGAAATTGATTGTTGTTGTTTTTTAATTTCTTTATCCTTTTTAGGAGATTTCGATAATCTTGCAACAGGTCTTTCTCTAGGAGATAATTCACCATTAGTATTAACATTAATGGGAATAGGAGATGGTGAAGAAAGATTTGAAATTGAAATATTTGGTGAATTAAGACAATGGGGAGAATTAATTGATGATGATAAATTTGGTGATGATACAACAGTTGAAGCTAATGAAGGATTTAATGATAAAACATTTGAAATTGAATTTGATCTAGTAGGTTCTAAATTACTCATAGTAGTATTATCAGTAATATCAGTAATTTCATTAATTTCAATATTTTCCCCTTCAGGAGAATTTACCATAGAAGTTGGTTTACGACCAGGTTTTGGACGTGGTGGTAAGATCCATTTTTTACTTACAGTTATATTATCAAGTTGAGCAGGTGATAAATTATTAACGGGCGGGAATGCCGGATCCTTAGGCATATTAGAGGTAGAATGGATAAAGAAAGAAGTAAGTAAAAAAGCAAGAAAATGAAATCAGAAAAGAAGGTGAAAGAAGAAAAGTCAGTTAAATTAACGATTATAGAAAATAGAAAATAGAAAATATTAGCTAAGTATAGTTAAGTTAAACGTTATGGAAAAAAATTAAAATTTTCTAAAAAAGCTCGGACCCTCGGGAATATATTAGCATTAGCATTAGCATTACCATTAGCATTGACTGCTCTCTCTCTTCTTTGCAAGCAGTTCAGCTAATGCACTCTTCTTCTTCTTCTTCTTTTTTGGTTTGTTGGTCTTGGTATTGAGTTTAGTATCCTTACTCACTGCAACTGGTATAACTACATCTTTCCTCAATTCATCTCGTTTATCCCTTCTATTTCGTTTCTCTAATTTCTCTCGTTCTTTATACCCACAATTACTACACAATCGTTCAATATATCTCTCCCTTTTCACATATACCAATCTTCTCTTCTCTGTTATACCACATACTCTTACACATTGACATATTTTACATAATTCACCAATCATCTCTCTAGCGTCAATACTTCCCATATCTTGAGTAAATCTCCCCGCTGTTTTACGTAACAATACTCCATTATCTAAATGATGTACTATATTCTGTAAATGCACTAATCTCAAACTTTTCTCATCATTATCCATTACTTAAAGATATAATATACAATACATAAAGAAAATAAAAAAAATAAAAGAAATCATGAAAAGCCTATCAAAATAAAATCAAGTAAATCAATTTTTCACACCCTCGACAAAGTCACAGAAGGCATCACAATCACTGATAATCTGGTAATCAATTACTTTACCCCATGAACTTTTACTAACTGGTTCCTTATTGACTAATATAACTATACCATTATCTTGTTCATGTACTTTCTTACTCAATTTACGTACTAACATCTTAACCCCACTCACTTTTAAACTGGTTCCAAATATTAATAATATATTAGGTTTCCTATTTAAATCTTTGTTTAAATTTTTACCAAATGTTTCACTAAATGGATGTTCCTCTCCATAGAGAACAATATTTGGCCGTATTATACCAATACTTGATTCTAAACTTCTTTTACCCATCTTGATCTTTCTCTCATATTCTTGTACACATTTAGGGCATTCAACAATTCCATAATGATTATTATTATTAATTTCAACTTCTTCATTTATTATTATATCTTCACCATCACTATCATTTGAGAAAATTGATTCACTATTATCACTATTATTACTATTGCTACTATCTTGTGACAATATCATTAAATCATCATCATTTGTAAACTTCTCCTCTATTTCTTCTTCATATTCTCGTATTATCTTACTTTTACCTTCATCATCATAAATTTCATCCCATTTAAAATTTTGTTTACATGAATTACAACATAATTGATGCAAATCTCCATGTAATTGAATAACATCAATATTTTTCCATTCATTACATTCAAATTCTGTTCTTAATCCACAATTTCTCTCTAATCCATCAATATTTTGTGTATAACATTTGATTAATTTCTTTTTATCATTTAATCCTTTAATAAATTGATGTGTTTTAGTATATTTACCTTGATTAACACTTTGATATAGATTGAACATAAATTTATTAAATATCTTAACTGTGTCAATTGATCTATAAACTGAAATATCAAACATTTCTTTACCAATTACTGTTTTCTGTTGCTGTGTTGTTGTAATTGCTTCATTATTATTACTTTCAGTTTCTAATTTTTGATTATATAACCCATTATTAGATCGAAAATCAGGTATACCGGCATTACAACTAATACCTGCACCTGTAAGTACAATCATTTTCTTACTTTTATTAATTTTTTTTAAAATATTATCCTTTATATCAGTTAAATTGTCTAATTCTGCTAATGTGATACATTTCAGACCGGGAGTAGTTTCATCAACTGCTAATTTAGATATTTGATCTCTCATTTCATTAACTGTAATTTTAACATCCTTTACCTTGGTCTTAGCCTTAGTTTTAGTTGTCGTTTTGACAGTAGTCTTGACCTTACTTTTATTTATACATAATTTTTTACTTTTAACATCATTTTTAGTCTTACTTGTCTTATTTTGTACACTTGGTTTACTAGTTTTTAAACACCTCCCCATTATTGAGTTTTCTTAGCAAAAGAATGCCCATCATGATAAATTCTGCTTCTTCCAGTTTTTCAACAAAAACTACAACCATATTCTACTGATTTAATGATGAATCGAAAAAATGAACAAAAAAAATTGCCTAATCGGGCAAAAGGTAAACAAAGAAAAACTGAAAAAAATTGATTCATCACATTACGTAATTTAATTTTTGAAGGCTCAAGTATCTTGATGAATTTCCGGATATATTACGTAATGTCGTATATAGAACAAATTGTCTATTTGATTAACTTCAATTACACAAATTTTTGACATATTTCTGCACATGTGCATGGTTTTTATACAGATTTTAATATACAAGTTATTTACACACAATTGTTATTTATATTACACTGATTCAATGAGCGACCTCAACTATCCCGGCTGTTTGCTCTATATACTCTATTAAATGTTTAGTTTTTGCTTTTTTTTTCCATTTTACACCGTACTTCAATAGCCGATATAGTTAAGGTCGTTAATTGCTATGAGAATAATACTGTATATATCTTGTGGTTAAATTATTACTCTTATTATATTATATACTGTATATACCACTAATTGGCCATCGACGCTAAAGAATAAAATTAAAAAAACATTGGGTCTTACATTACACATGTACAAAAGAGAAAAACGTCGATATTTATACTTGTAGACTAAAACATTTAATTTATGAGGTATTACATCAAAACGGTACCTAGCTTTTTAAGGTTTTAAGATATACTTTGACATGATTGATACAATTGTCCAATTAAATTCCACAATTTGTTAACTTAATCAATTACGGGAATTAAATTAACAAAAGCAAAATGTTACCACCTGATTTACAAGTCAATTTTAAGCTACTCATTGGAAAAGAATGCTAAATTTAGCAAATAGGTAAACTCATGTAACTAGACGTAAGTGAAAAATAAATAAAGTATCCGCGCTGAAGTGGAGCGATGCCACAAATTTTTTTGTGCGCTTATGGAGTGGTAGCAGAGTGTGCCGTGGAGTGGCAGGTAGCAAGTTTGCAAATTTATATTAGAAAGACTTTCAGAAAGCTGAAGATGATTACTGTAACAATTTGGAACTTAAATTTAAATTGATTAATAAACGTAACAAACAAAAATATTTAAATGCTGAACTAAAAGAAAAACGCATATCTAACTTAATTGATCATTTTCAAGAAATTAAGCAAAATACAGATTCTAATAATATCAATAAAAAATTTATGAATATGAAGAGCAAAAAGAAGATGATTATCAACAACTTGAGGTACCGACAAACTTTCCGTAGGTGATTTGTTTGAAGAAGATAGTGATAATAATATCGGTCATCCAGATTCCAATGCTGCATCTGAACCAAGTATAACCAGATTGAAAGTGAGAGTGAAAGTGAAAAAGAAGATCAGATACATATCAAAAACTACTCAGATGATAAAGACGCAATCAATATGTTTAATCAAAAAATTGATAATGAAGCTGAAAAAAAGAAAAAGAAAGTGATAAAGATATGAAACTTGAAATGGAAGAATATATATGGAAGATTTAAAAGATGAAGGGGAAGAAAAATTTGCACATCATAATATAAGTCACAGCAAAGAGAATAATCAATAGATTTCTAAAAATGAAATGGTACAAGATGAACCCCAAGACCTTTTATTTAAATCTTATAATAAAAAATTTAAAACTCAAGGTGTTCAATATCAAGCTATTGGAGAAAACAATTCTGCTAGTACTAGTGAATCTGATGAAGGAATATTGAACAAAGTAGCAGCAAAGAACAATCCGAAGGGAATGCAGAAGTTCGAATAGGGATTATCTCCCCTAAAAATGATTCGGCCATTGAAATAAATAACGGCTGTAAAGATTTTGAAAATCCCAGAGAAGAAGAATCAGAAAGTGCACAGGAATCTTCAGAAGAAGCTAAGATTGTGTTACTGAAAATGATTACCCATACATGAAAAGCAACCTACAGTTTCAGAGGATCTATTTATCAAGTCTTTTTAAAACAAAATAATGATCAACAATCTACAAATGGCAAACATAATAAATAAGAACCAATTACCACTGATTTTAAATCTGAAGATGTATCTAATGCAAACAACTAGAATAATTATTAATTAATTGATGCTTTTGCTGCTGTATATGCGAATAAATTAACAAAACTAGCTCAAGACCAAAGCAATATTGATAATATAGAACTAGCTTCAAACAGGCCAAGCAATGAAAATCACAACACTAACCAGATGTATGATAGTGAAATACCAATAAATGGTAAACTTGAAGAAGATACTTTCAACTTAAATAATACTGAAAGTTTGGCAATAATCAATCCAGGATTATCCAAGAGCGTTGTAATAATGACTAACACCGGAACTAAGAAAAAAAAAACGTATATTAGAAATGTTATGTATTTAAATATAACTATACAAAATTATAAATAAATAAATAGAATTAATAAAAAATTTTTCAAAGCAGCTAAAGTTCAATACCCTTGGAACGATATTTGGCAACTAAATTCCAATATTTCTCCTTTTGTTTATTTCTCCAGAAGAAACCTGTTTTAACCATGACGAAAAATGTACTAATACAGAATAAACAAATGAAAGCTGATGCAATGAAACAATTTTGAACTCCTGTATTAGTAACAAATGGTGTAATACCATAATCCATTGCAAAATTCATTGTGTTTCTAATTATAACTAATACAGTAATTGCTGGAACTCCCATCTCTGGATAACAATCTAATGTATAAGTAACTGATGAAATACATCCAACAATACAAAGACCTGCTTGTAAACCTAATCCAATTATAATACCAATCCAATGAATTCCATGTGCTGCTCCAACACCCCATAAAATTAATGCTGCAGGTCCTAAAATCATATAAACAATTAAAACCCATAATCTATCTTCTGCTTGTGAAACACCATTATGCTTTTTAGCAATTTTAATTTTAATCCAATCAGTTGACCAACCTGCATATGGGTAAATTAAGAAAACAAAAATAACTGGTGAAACATATGCTAAACCACACATTGCAGCTGAAAAATTATATGGTTCAGCACCTAAAATTAATGCTTCTGTACCATTTAAAACTGAGTACCAAAATAATGATGATCCATATAAAAATCCTGACCATAAAACGATTGGATATTGTACCATATAAAATGGTGCAATCATATAATCCCATAAATGGAAATCTTTTTTGAATCCTGAGGTTAATGATAATTTTTGAATAAAAGTTTTCTCAGGTGGATATTCACCACTAATTCCATCATCAACTAGAATTGCTTGATTACCAATATTAACAGTTGAAATAACAGGCTCAATATTATTTAATAAATTATGGTTTTCAGTTACATTTGATGTTATAGCACCAATGATATTACCATCTTTATCCTTATTAACTCTAATCTTTCTTTCATAATTAGTTTCTTCCATAAGGAAAAACATTAAAACAAAACAAACAGCTCCAAATATAACTGCAATAATAATTGTCCATTTCCATCCTAATGCATCATTAACAAAACCAGCAAGCATTGGTGCTGCATAATTTGAACTAAATAATGCTGCCCCATAGATACCCATATAAGTTGCTCTTTCATGTTCAAAAAACATATCAGTAACTGTAATTTCAGGTAATGATTCAATTGTACAATAAAATAAACCATTCAAAATTTTCGATGCAATCCATTCACCATTTGTATGAATATATGGTTGCCAAATATTAAATCCAATAACACCTAAAAGACCTAATAAATAGATTGGCCTCTTACCATATTGCTGTGCTAATGGTAACATAATTAAATTACCCAAACCTAAAAATAAAAATGAATAACCAGTACCTGCATTTAAATCTGAAACAGTTATATTAACATTTGGATCTGCTGCAATTTGCGGCATAATTGAATAAATACAACATCCAGGAACTGAACCACCATAACAATATAAAATGATACAAAACATTTGAACCATTTTTCTTCTAAAAGTCCATTTTAATGGATCATTAGGATCATCAGATGGAGTTGGAATAAGAACAATTTGATCTTTTTTGGAACCAGTTTTAGTGATATCAACTAAATTTGATGTACCTGGTACAACTGAATAATCAATTTCACCATTAATTTCTAGTTGTCCTCCATCTGAATCTGACATTTGCTCAACATCTATCTTGAAATCATTCTGTTTTTTTTCAACTGAACTTTGACTCATGATAAAGTCTGTTTGTTTTCTTGTCTAGTGTAAATTTAAGAAAAAAAAAATATTTTTTTAGAATTGTAGATACTTTTCCACTCACTTTATAGTTTCCAAAAATCATAAAAATGATAAGAACATCTACAATCTTTTTATTTTGGTATCTCTTCCTTTGTTTAATGATAAGGACTCAGGAACTTTATCCGCAATCTTATCAATACGTTAGCACATTAAGATAAAACTCAACTCTTATCGCTGATCATTTGGCGAAAATTTTTATCCATAAACGGAAATTATCACAAAAGTTGGCGACTCTTATCAGTCTCTGATAACAATAGTTTTTGCAATATAAGGCAAGCCCGAATTGATAAAAAGAATTGTTTGCCGAGATCCGATAAGAATTTGATATTATCCAATAAACTTGGGTCCACCATCAAGGTACGACGTCCAATTTAGGAAATTTTTGAAATTAGGCGAGTGCTAATAATACCTCGAGTATATACTTATCAACTTGATAAAACTTTATAATTTTGATAACTGATAAGAAGTCGATTTGTAATTGTAAAACTTTGATGGTGAATTCTTGTGGTTTTTCCCAAGTAATATGTACTATTTAAATGTGATGTTTTCCTTTCAGGTTTAATACTTTTTCTTCATATAATTGTTTATATTATTTATCAACATAACCAAAAATGACTATTGACGGTGCAGGATTAAAAGTTGACCCACAAGATATCAAATTATTTGAAAAATTTATTCCAAAAATTGAAAAATATAGACAAGCATTAAATGACAATATTTTAGATGATTATAAGTTACCTGAAGATTTAATTCCACAAAGTTTAGGCTTTGATGTTACTAAGATTCCTGAGAAAGTTTTAACTAAATCAGAGATCGAAATTACTGAATTAAAAGCAATTGATTTAGCTGATAAAATTGCATCAGGTGAATATTCATCAGTTGAAGTTTTCAAAGCTTATGCGAAACGTGCAACTATGGCACATCAATTAACTAATTGTGCAATGGAAATTTTTATTGATGAAGGTTTAAAGCGTGCACAAGAATTAGATGAAATCTTCAAGAAAACTAATAAAACTGTTGGTCCATTACATGGTATTCCAGTTTCACTTAAGGAACATTATGATTATAAAGGTAAAATTACTCATGGTGGTTATGTTGGATTAATTGATAATGTTTCAACTGAAACAAATCAATGTGTTCAAATTTTGTATGATGCTGGTGCAGTTTTTTATATTAGAACAACTGAACCACAAATGTTAATGCATTTAGATTCAAATAATAATATTACTGGACTTACTAAAAATCCACATAATACAAATTTAACACCTGGTGGTTCATCATCAGGTGAAGGTGCAATAACTGCAATGAAAGGTTCAGCATTTGGTCTTGGATCAGATATTGGTGGTTCAATTAGAGCACCTGCAGGATTTTGTGGTGTTTGGGGTTTAAGACCTTCACAAAAGAGAATTCCAATGTTTCCAATGGTTCCAAGTGGTAATAAAACTCAAGAAAATGTTGTTGTTGTTTTAGGTCCATTAGCTAGATCTGCACAAGATTTAGAATTATTTATGAAAGTTCAATTATCCTCAAAACCTTGGGAAACTGATGCAACTGTTATTCCATTACCTTGGAGAGAGGTTAAGACTCCAACCCCAAAGGAACTTAAAGTTGCAATTATTTATGATGATGGTGTTGTTAAACCAACTCCACCAATTATTAGAGGTTTAAAACATTCAGCTAAAAAATTAAAACAAGCAGGTGTTAAAGTTGTTGAATGGGAATCTTTCAATGTAAAAGAAGTTGTTGAAGCATGTTATAATGGTTATACTGCAGACGGAAATGCTGGTCAATTAAGTCTTTTAAAATTATCAGGTGAACCAGTTGTTAAATTAAGTAAATGGCAATTAAATGTTGGATGTGGATTTGATGGTCAAAGTGTTTCAGAATATCAAAGTAATGCAGGTTTAAGAGATTCAACTAGAACCGCATATTTGAAAAAAATGAATGAACTTGATGTTGATTTTATTCTTTGTCCATTATATAGTTCAGTTGCACCAGTTCATGAAACTGTTCATTATTGGGGGTACACAAGTTTATGGAATATTCTAGATTTCCCTAATGTTGTTTTCCCAACTGGCCTTAAATGTGATCCTGAACTTGATAAACCAGATACTGAATATGTTCCAAGAAATGAAGATGAAGAATATGAATATAAATTATATGATGATGCAACTGTTTTCACGGGAGCTCCAATTAGTTTACAATTAACTGGTAAGAGATGGTTTGATGAAGAATTAGTGAAGGCATCTCAAGTTATTGAAGAAATCATCAGAGCATAAATAAAGATTTTTTTTTGTTTTCATTGTATAGAGTTAGATATTTATATAGATATTTGCATTAGTTTATAAAGATACCTATTGATAAAGATAGATATTAAGTAGAAGTAGCAGTAGTATATAACTTAAAATAGGCACCAGCCGTAATACAAGCTAAAAAAGCGGCTGGTGTTTTTGATCTCTTATCTCTTCGATAAGAAAGTTAACTAAAGTCGCGAACTTTCTCTTTAATCTCCGATTTTTTATTGAAAATGTAAGCTTATCCTGGAAGGTGAAAAAAAATTAATTAATTAAATTATTATTAGGTTCGAATTTTATATCTGTGTGAAACATACCTGAGTGGTAATGGCATGGACTATATTATAAACTCTTATATATTTTATTTCTTAATATATCAATGAAAAGTGCTCTATTCACAAAATTTAAAGTTACTAGTGCAGACAAGAAACCAACAAGTTCCAAGAGAGGGAATTCCGCTAATAAACCCGATACAATAAATAAACCAACGGGTACAAGTGATGGTAAAAAAAGAAAAAAAAGTGGTTGTTTCTGTTGTAGAAAAAGAAGAATCAAATGTATCGGTGTCAAACCTACCTGTTCAAATTGTCAAAAGTCTGGGTATGTATGTGTCTGGCCATCTGGACTTCAATCCTTATCACATGATACAGATTTTAAACCAATAAAAATTTCAAGTCTTGCTAAACCACTGGAAACTGAAGAAGTCGAAAAGGTTAACAATATTGTTTCTGATAATAAGTTAACGTCTGAAAAAGCTATAGGCTTTTCAAATCAAACATTTCTAGAACCTCCACTTTCAATGAGTGGAAATTTGGTTCATTTACCACAAAAAATATCACCAATGTTAATGCAAAATAGTTTAAGTGAAAAAACAACACTAAGTACAGATACAAAGAAAATTGTTGAAATAGCTAATGAATTAGAGAATTTAAATGAACAAGAAGCCGAAGAAGTTGAAGAAAAAATTGAACTTGTTCAAGGAAAAACATATTTAGTTAAAAATAATAAACAAAATCAATCTGAGATTGAAATACGAGATTTTTTGTTTAGAGAAGTTCTAATTGAAATTAATTCAACATTTGCTAATGGGTTTATTTCAATGTCACAGAATTCAAATCGACATAATGAAAATGGGCTTTTATATAATGCATTTGTTAATGGATTTATGATTGAAGTTTCACCTCAATTAGCACATTTCAAACTTCAACCAGGTTCAGCATTTATACCAACAGGTTTAGAAAATCCAATGTTACAAAACTTATTTTTTTCTTGTGGTGCAGCTTTTGTATATGCAACTACAAAAAATGATACAATGTTACAATTATGTCATGATAAATTAAATAATTCAGTTGTTGAAGTTAAATCATTTTTACAAAGTCAAAATCTGGAAGGAAATGAAACTTGGTTAATTATTTATTTACTTTTACTTCATTTAAAGTTAAGATTTGTTTATGAAAGTCAAGTAATACACACTTTAAGTATTATTGCAGCAATTGAAGCTATTAAAGTATGGTGTGCAAGAAGAAGAAAGTTTAATAACGCTCCGGAGGTGGTTGAATTAGATTCTCAAAATTTTGGTGTGCTGGATGATGAATCCCTCGGAATTGCTAATAATATGGAAAGCTCTTCGTCAACAGCTAACACTTTTAGAGTAATGAATGATGATGAAGCTTCATATATTGATATAAATAATCCAGCAGATTTTTTCCCACCTGAACAATATCAAAATTATAACTCAACAGAAATAATGTTTGTTCATATAATAAATAAATGTCGATTGTTTTTAGCTAAAACTCCTTTTAAAACATCTTTATCAACTGAAGTCACTTCAAAACTTGATTCCACATCGTTTGAAACTCAAATATTCACGTTGTTAAACAATGAACTGGTTCATGAGTTTGATGTGAACAATAAATCGACGAATAATAATGAAATTTCAATCTTTCCCTATGAACGAACCATGTTGGAATCATTTGTTTTCAACTATACTAGTATGTTATTTGCATGTGATAGAAGTCTTATAAATCAAATCACTTCACCTTTCATAGTATTTGAAGCATTGAAAGATTATTTATCAAAACCATTGTATAAATGTGCTGTACCGTGGATGAATCACCCTGTTGCTGGAGCTGCGTTACCAGTTTATGAACTACAAGCAAAAGCATGTTGGATTGCTTTTTTTACTCCATTATCACCAAAACATAGGAAACTATTAGAACAGATTAGAAAAGTTGCAAACTATTATACAAGGCCAATCTTACCACTTGATGTTTATTGTACCGAGCCAGAGACAGTTCAAAAGAAACTTTTGGAGAGTTGTTATGCAGCAGAAATAATCTCCAAAGCAGTTTTTATTTATTCTTCCAAATTACTTAATCCCGAAATTCAAACTGATGATGTACTAGTTCAACACACATTACAGCTAGCCTGTGATGCATTTAAAAATCTAAGTCCTCACAGTAATGTTCATACAGTTCTTGTTTTTGCAATGGCAGTATTAGGTTCTTGTGCTTTGAAAAAAGAACATCAAGAATTTTTCCTACAGAAGATGACTAAATTAAGAGAATTATTTGGAATTGTAGCATTTAGGAAATTGCCTGATTTCTACAGAAAAGCATGGTCTTCACCTGATCTTGGACTGAATGCTGTTTACAGTGTAGAAATTTTGAATTCCTTTCTCATGTAACAAATCTGTATAAGATAGACTTTAGAAAAAATAGACATGTTACTTTAACTGATAAGAAAATAGACAACTCCCCCCACAACGCTTACATAATCACACATGCCCCCACTTACTGTATTAGGCTTATCGGAGTGGGGGACGACGGTTTTTTTTTGTTGACCCTGAAATTTATAGTGGTAACTGAAATTGTCCGTTATTTTTCAGTAATGGACACCAAGATATTCATTATCTTGATTATTTTTAACACCATTAATGTCACTTATCATATCAATAGATACATTATTTGTTATCTAACACCGAAATAGATAGAACGTACCATTTGTTGCTTTATCTTATCTTTAGCTTCTATAAATTTATTTTCATCAGTCGTTTTGTTTATAAAGGTTCAAGTTTCATTCACTAGACTCAATATTTCATTCATCATTTCAAATATAAATTTTTGAATTTCTATCATGACTATAACATTCAAAAGCTCATCAGAGACAAACCAAGAAATGACAATAACATACGAAGGGTCAAGTATTAAACAACATCAATCAGTCGATGTTATCTCTATTGATCAAGAAGCTTCAATTGAAGAAAAAAATAATGAAATTTTAGAAACTTATAATATTGATCCACATCTTGAAAAAAAACTATGTTGGAAATTTGATTTACGAATTTTACCATTGCTTGCAATTATGTATTTATTCAATGCTTTAGATAAAGGTAACATTTCAAATGCTAAAACTGATGGTTTAGCTGAAGATTTAGGTATTGTTGGTCAGCAATGGAATAATATGTTATCCATCTTCTATGTCCCATTCGTTTTATTCGCTTTCCCATTAGCTTTAGTTATTAAAAGATATAATGCTGCTAATGTTATTCCAATTTTAATGTTTACTTTTGGTGCAATTAGTATGTTAGAAGCTACAACTTTCAATTATGGATCTTTGATGACTGCTAGATGGTTCTTAGGTATATGCGAATCTGCATTTTTCCCAGGTATTATCTTTTACTTAAGTACTTTTTACCGTCGTCATGAATTAGCTAGAAGATTATCAATTTTTTATTCAGCTGCTAATATTGCGAATGCATTTTCTGGTCTTTTATCATTCGGTGTTTTCCAAATTGATAGTTCTAAATTACATGGATGGCAAATCTTATTCTTAATTGAAGGGGCTGCAACTGTTATTATCGCTGTATTTGCATTCCTTTATTTACCTAGAAGTGCAGATTCTGCTAAATTCTTAAGTGAAGAAGAAAAAATTTGTGCTAGAAAAAGAATTGAACTTGATTCTTCTGCTGTTCAAGCTGAAAAAGTATCAATCCGTGATGCAATTAAGGTATTCAAACATCCTGTCTGTATTGCTTGGATGTTCCAAGAAATTTTCATTGGTGTTCCATTAAATGCTATTAATAATTGGTTTCCTCAAATTATTGGTTCTTTAGGTAAAGGTACTGTTATGACCAATTTATACACTGTTGCACCAAATGTTTGGGGTGCAGTTGCATTAATTATTTTGTGTTTCTGTTCTGATTTAACACGTGTCAGATCTATATTTATTGTTATTGGTCTTATAGTCACTTTGATTGGTTTTGTTGTTTTCGGATGTATCGATACACAATCTCATATTGGTGTTGCATATTTTAGTTGTTTCTTAATGACAACTGGTGCTTCAGTTTCATCTGTCTTAACTTCAACTTGGTATAATAACAATACTCCAAATGAAAATCGTCGTGTAGTTATCTCAGCTGTTGGTGTTCCCCTTGCAAATGCTGCTGGTTTAATTGCAACAAACATTTTCAGACCAAAGGATGCTCCAAAATACGTTCCTGCATTAGGTATTACTGCTGGTTTCGGTGGTGCTGGTATTTTAATGGTTTTAGGTATTTTACTTTTCATGGTTTTTGATAACCGTCGTAGAAACAAACAACAAGGTGTTAATCATACTTATAGAGATGTTCCAACTGCTGAACTTTATGATGGTCCAAGTAATCCTAAATACAGATGGATGTATTAGAAATAGTTAGATGTTCATTTTCTGTAGCTTTTTTACATCCTTTTTTTAGTTTTTCCCCTTAGTTTCTTTTAATTATTTTTCGTCATTTATTTAGTTTACAATATAAACATCTCTTTTATTAATATATCTGCGCTGATGACACATAATAAACACTGTTATTTTGCAAAGAAAAAACGTCAATATGACACAAAAATTCACCCTACTAATTAAAATTTCGTGAAGCTAAAAAAAACTTTTGATTCCGACGAAAACAAATTTTAAGACCGGAATCATTAAGGTTTTTCCTGTAGAGAAACAATCGTTGATAAAGGCTTATACTTCCCTTGGAATCATGACTGTGTCCATCGAAAAGAAGAGAAAGAGAGGTAAAGGTCCATTTATTTGCAAGGTTGATGGTTGCGGAAAATCATTCTCAAGATCAGATCATTTAACGAGGCACCAAGTTGTTCATTCAACGGAGAGACATGTTTGTGGATTTCCTGGTTGTGACAAGGGATTTACCAGATCGGATGTTAAAAAGAAACATGAATTAACACATAATAAGCCAAATACTACGTTTTATCAGTATAATAACAATAATGGATATGTTTTGTCGGAAAATGAAAATGATTCAAATTCAAATGGTTTAACGAATCAGGAATTACCATCCTCAAATATTGGTCAAGCAGGTAATGATATCTCGGGTAGCCCTGTAATTGAAGATTATTCAGGAGAAAATTGGACAAATACTACAACTCAAAATACCAAGGACCTAAATGATGATATACTCCCTCTAGATATGAGTAATATCGGAATCTCCAACAATATTGATTCATCATCATCGAGTAATTTGACTCCCAAAGAACTCAATAATAGTATTCCAGAACATATAACAAGCTCGCATAGGAGTATTAATTATACTAAAGAACTTGAAAATAACTCTGTTGATCACAATAAATCGAGTACTACCCCTATATATTCTTCTGAAATTGTTCATTGGCTTCTCGGGGATCCCCTTGATGTATCCCCAACAAGCGCATTATATTTGGATCAAATTTCAGATGGTGCATTTCATACAAATCAAGACGATCCGATTGGTATGAATACCATTTCAATGCTGGAAAAAGTTTTTGCATTATCTCCAGAATTTCCCAATGAAAATTGTCAAACTGAAGTTGATGAAAAGATTATTAATAATATGATCCAATATATTCCAGAGTTGAAAAATAATCCAGATTTTACAATTCCTAAAATTAAATGGTTTTTAGAACTTTACTGGTCATTATATCATTGTCAATATCCTATAATCCATAGACCTTCATTTTCTACAAGTGAAGCACACCCCCTTTTTCTTTTAAGTTTAATCATGACAGGTGCATCATTAGCCAAAAAAGTTACAATACCGGACATTATACGACTACAGAATCCAAGTAATTTAGCAATTACTATTGCGGAACCTTTAAGATGGCTGTTATTTGCAAATGAAAATGCGAAACCACCGTGTAAATCATGGGTAATTCAAAGTTTAATTATATTAGAAAGTTACGAAATTATAAGTCCTAAAAGATCATTACATGAAAGAGCTTGTATATACAATGGAACTAAAATACAATTATTAAGGAGAAGTCCTATCTTAGGTGGTGATCCTTTGAAAAGTCATGGATCTGATACGAGTCGAAAAATAAATCTATGGGATACTTGGATTGAAAGTGAGTCTATGAAAAGGGCAGCATTGATGTCATTTAATATTGATACTATACATGCAATTGTTTTTGGGCATCCTCTGAGTATATTTGCAAATCAAATAAAGTTATCATTACCATGCCCAGATAATATTTGGGAATATAAAAATGTTGATAGAAACAAAGCCTCAAATCATGTTGTTGAAACACCATTATTTTCTGATGCTTTAAAAAATTTGCTTAAAGGAGAACAAGTAAATGTTGATTCATTTGGTAGACAAATTTTATTATCTGGACTGATTAATCTAATTTTACAAATAGAACAAAATATTTCACAATGGTCAAATTTTGGATGGAAAACATTTGAAAAAAACTGGAGGAATGAAATTTCCACTGCTATAAAATCATGGAAATCTCAATTACCGGATGGTGATTGCTGCTTGACATTATCAAGTGTATACTATGCTGGTGCAACATCACCGCCTTTACCACCATCATTGATGCCAGAGGACACCAGATGTAAATTTCCTGTTTATCATGCTGCACAAATATATTTAAGAATATCACACTATGATTATATTGTTTTTGCAGGGGCTCCTAAGAGAATGAATGTTCCCATCTTACCAGAAGATTATGAGGCAGTTGTCAAAAGAATTGATAAATGGTGTAAAGAGGGCGACGGGAAATTGTCTGTCATTAATTCATTGATTTTGTTAAGTGAACTGTTACTATCTCCGGAAGGATCTGTTGAAACAGTTAACTATTATTATGAACCAGATAAAGACCCATTTATTTATAGACCAAATGTCATCATATCTGCAATTTTATCACTTTGGGCATATGCATTTCATGTATATGGACCTGAATCTATGTTTAACTCACCAGATCCTAGACAACAATTGAAAAGTGGATTTATTCCAGCGATGGAAGATGGAAGTTATTATTTAAGAAGAATTAGAACAGCTTTAACAAAGAAAACTGGGAATACATTTAGCAGTTTAAATCATATGGATGCAAAAAGCCATAAAAAGGCAATAGAGGCATATTGCGATGCATTATCTGAAATAAATGGATTGAATCATCTTATTGGATTACTTCGAACAATAGAGACTAGTTATCTCGGTTGTGAATGGCAAGTTGGTAGAGAATATGCAAAATTACTTGGTAACTGTATCAAAAGGAGTGCTGGATCAAAACACGTTCTCTGTGACGATATGTACGATGTATAGATTAGATTAGATAAAAGACTTTCCAATGTTGTCATTTTAACACAATTTACTAGCTTATCAGTAATAGATATGCCCAAAAAGGAAATATTTTCTGATAAGATAACCGCGATAAGAGGGATCACTCCCCCCATCAAACCTTATATAGTGGGTGGAGGGAGACTTTTTATGGGGAATTTCTTTATCATGGAGGGAATTCCGTAGGATAGTTACCTGAAGGGGCAATAGCGGATAAGTAAAAGATATGGTTGTGATAGTGGTTAATAATAGGATAGAAATTTGTAAAGAGTCGGATTAAATAAATGGATTGTGGGGCGTTATTTTTTTCATGGATTGAACTGATTACAAGTTGTACCCCCCAACTTAACAATGTATTCTTTGTATCAGAACTAGTCATAATATACATTCAAGGGCATTATCTTTATTGTAAAAGGAAACACATTTTAGATATATGAATTTGATGTGTAAAAGTGAATGTCCGGAGATCATTGGATTTGAGCCGTGAACAAAATCCTATAAATCCCCCCACTATAGTTTTTTCATTATCATGAGAATGCATTCTAAAGTAAATGTACGGATATTCACTTTTGTTACTTTTATAAATAAATGTGGTGTTCTCTTCTTTTGGAGGAATAGTTCATTTAAAACATCCATTAAACAAACACTAACATTTTATCAATAGAAACCAAAATGTCAATTTACGATACCATTATAAATGAAGATTACAGCTGGCCTGAACCTCTTTCAGAATTACCATTAAAGTTAGATTCTTCAATGATCGATAAACTTGATCCTGAATATGTTGAATTCTTTAATGAAGTTTTATGTTATAGACCA
Source organism: Pichia kluyveri (assembly GCA_030062975.1). Taxonomy (NCBI): domain Eukaryota; kingdom Fungi; phylum Ascomycota; class Pichiomycetes; order Pichiales; family Pichiaceae; genus Pichia; species Pichia kluyveri. The sequence continues at coordinate 601,320 of CP125799.1, read as the reverse complement.
GATGTTTTAGAAACTCATAAATTCCCTGTTGCTAAAACAAAGGCTGGAGGTAATGTTATTCCAGGTCAAGCTCCACCAATGGAAGTTGAAAAAATCTTTGATATTGAAATCCCAAGAAAACATACAAAAGAACAAGGAGATACTACAATTCCTGCAAGAGTTTTTGTTCCAAAGGGTGAAATGCCAAAAGATGGCTGGCCATGTACTGTTTGGTTTCACGGTGGTGGTTGGGTTTTAGGTGGTATTAGTACAGAAAATTCATATTGTTCCCATTTAGCAACACTTGCAAAATGTATTGTCATCACTGTTGATTACAGATTAGCTCCAGAATATCCATATCCAGCATGTGTCTATGATGCATTTGAATCTGTTTTATATGTTATGGAAGAAGGTTCTAAACTTCAAATTGATAATACTAAGGTTTGTGTTGCTGGTTCATCGGCTGGTGGTAATTTAACAGCTATAATTTGTCATAAATATGCAGCTTCTTCATTATCTAAAGATCTTCCTCCAATTAAATTTCAAATGATGGTTGTTCCTGTTACCGATAATTCTGCAACTGGTGAAACTCAAAAATCATGGAAAGAGAATGAAAAAACTCCTCAATTACCAGCAACCAAAATGTTATGGTTCAGAAAGATATATTTACCAAAAGCTGGTGAAACTTTAACAGAACCTGAATCAAGTCCTTTATTCTATCCTGATGAAAGTTTTAAAAATGTTCCACCTTCCTTTATTGCTGCTGGTGAATGTGATGTTTTACGGTCGGAAGCTGAAGCTTATGATGCTAAGTTAAGAAAGAATGGTGTTCAAAGTACAATTCATATCTACAAAGGTATGCCACATACAGCCATGGTTATGAATGAAAGATTAACTCAAGGTGCTAATTTAGTCAGAGACACAATTTCTGCTGTAAGAGATGCATTCTATAACTAGATTTAAGTAAAAACCGTTTATAAATTCATAATTTACTCTTAATAGATCAAAATATTTTTAATATTCTCATGTATTCTTTGACAAAATTACTTTTACAATACACGTTTTAATTTTTTTTAATTTAATTAACTTGAAAACCATTGTTGTGGAAAGAAAAATACCTATTAACACTTATAAAATTCATTTCAGCAACAAATAATCTCATTTAAGAAAGCTACCACAATTTTGATATTTTCAAATTAATATCACGTGACTAACACATTTAAAAGAATAAAATGGCGTAAAAAAATATTTTTAACAAAGGTTGTATAGTGTAGTGGTTATCACTCTCGGTTTTGATCCGGGCAACCCCAGTTCGAATCCGGGTACGACCTTGTCTTTTGT